>CM069441.1:148991626-149291226 GCA_035610835.1 Ophiura sarsii | reverse complement strand
GAAAATGTATGCATTGGCCTAATACGAGAACATACCAGGTTCTTAATGAATATAATGGAATTTTGGCATTACCAATTAAGTTATGATTGATTGCTATGCTAATTCGAGTATTATGATGATATTGAATTATTTACCGTGCTCTAACATTACATTAAATATTCCCGAAGCTGATACCTTTTTAGATCAAGTTGATTTGGTTATCAGTGCAGAGAAATGCAGATTATGGTCTTAACAATTTGATGTGATTAAGTACATACAGGAATTGAAAACTGTGTTAAAGCACTTTCTGTCTTTATTTCGCTTTAGTTGCAAATAAATCTAAAACTGATTTCCAAATTAATATTCTACAAGAATATTTCGGTTATTTTGTGAAGGATCGGGATATTTTGATTGTGTTTATGGTTTGCAATTCAAATAAACCCAGTAAAAACTAACGGTGATAGTGCATTGCATTAAGCCTCATATCATTGTAAGACTGCAATGCAATGTTTTGATATTTTATTCCTTCTCTGTCATGTCTACCTAATTTAATTACACAATAGATTAAGCGTTGAACGTTTTAATAACAAATACAATATACTTGCACAATTGATATGTATGTCAGAATAACCCTTTGTATATCGTCCATCATACTAACCTTTGAGTATCTTGTTTCTGTGTACTATCCACAGAAGATGTTTACAACCGCGCGAGCGTCACAAATAAGAAGCTTCCGCTATAGATCCACAGAGAGAGCGACGTTATATATCCACGTAAATATCCAATTTAATAGTCCTCAATTAGTAAGATTTTCGTGTTTTTGATATTAAGTATGAAGCAGCAAATGCCGGAGATCAATGTAGTTTGGCGTGTGGTTAATCCTGGTAGAATAGCAAGCAGAAAACATTTTTCAAGCGAAGATATTATGCAGAAAGAGCAGCTCTATAATGGGTTATGGATCGATATAGCGGCGGAGGACTCGGTGTGCTGTGGAGATCGCGCGACTACTATCTCGGCATGGCATAGCATCCGTATGTAGCCCCCGGTGGTTGTGACGTCAAACGCTAGCCAATATGCTAATTACAGAAGACACACAATTGTGACGTAAGTCTTTAACGGTAGTGTGGGGTTTACCGGCTGGTCGGTAGCAATGTATAAGTAATAATTGTTTTTATTTTTAAAAAGGCAAATATATATTAAAATACGGGAATTCCTCGGATATTGAGAGGTTTCCCCTGGTGACGATTGCCAAATATAGTTTTATGTCTTCTATTAGTATTTCCTGGAAATTAATGAAAGCTTTAGTAAAAATAAGCTTTGGTTAACTTAATGGTAGGTATAGTCTTATTTCAAGATGCTTTTCGAAATAAATATAACATATATCTGTTTGTAGCCAGCGGAGACTCGATAGATAATCTTATTATCAGATGAGCCTTTTTAATCCAATATAACTGGTAGTGTAAAATGTCAGGCATCATATCATGCCTGTTAACAAGATTGTTTTCAAGGGTTTTAGAAGACGAATCCAAGCAAGGATGTGTAAACAAGTATTTATGATTTGGAAATTGACAGCATCAACAAAACCGAACAAATAAATGTTACTTTTTAAATATGGTATATTAATAGAGGGTAATAACTATTCATAAATAAAGTTTATATAAGTTAAACTATTTGGAACGGTATATAGTTGCTACTCCGAGTTTCACACTTGTGCGATCATCACACAACTGGATGCTATTCTGTGTATACCGGGAAGTTGTGGTTATTGCGGACGTGGTTGTAGATGCCAGTTATCGCGAACGTGATTGTAATTAGGTTATGCCTCTGGAACAATTCGTAAGGTAGAACTTGTTTTCATGACGGCACTTGGAAACAAGCTCAGATCTTTTGTTGAGGAGTCTACTTTTGTCGCCGTTGATGATGTACAGCTTCTCCGTGAGGCAAAGGTCGCACCGCTTGGATCTAGTGACGTATTTACGCGCTCTGGTGATGATAGACCTTTTGATGATGAATAGTTGGTTCTTCTCCTTCTCCTGTTTTCATTTCTTAAGGACTGCATGTGGTTGTAGTATCTCAGCTCGGAGGGAAGTTCCGTGAGTCCGATGTATTCCTTGGTGACATGTTGTTGGTGGATGAGATCTCTGCGTTGTATATGATGCTGGGTCGTCCCAAAACATGCAATTGCCCAGTGGCGTATCAGGGGTCTATCTCAGGGGGGGGGGGGGGGGGGGGGGGGGGGGGGGGGGGGGAAGGCAAAGGGTATTTTTCCCGGTGAACACCAATTCGACCCTATTAAGTAAAAAAATTGCGCAGCTGGGTTGTTTATTCCAGCTAATGACGCTGCATCCTAAAGTTGATGCGCGCGCAGCGCACAAATTTTAATAACATATCTACACGAATCCGGCCATTATTAAGCTTCATTTTTCAAACGAGCTTCTATAATGATATTCCTGGACAAATTAAATTCGTACGTAGCGCGAGAAAATTTGCCATTTGTATTCTAAATTGCCCATCATCAAACCGGGCAAGGGGCAAAGTTGACATTTAGACGGGAATTAAGTAAATCCCTTATATTTTCTCTTTCCTTTTCCCTTTTGTCTTCCTCTTCTCCCTTTCCTTTCTTTTCCTTTCCTTTCTTTTCCTTCTCTCTTTCTCCCCTCTTTTTCCTTTCTTTCCCTTTCCTTCCCCTTTTCCCCTTTCTTTTCCCCTTTCTCATCCTCTCTTCCCTCTCTTCTTCCCTTCTCTTCGATTTCTTTTAGCCCGGTAGTTTGAGCTGGCCCGCCCGGTCAAAGCCGTCTGGGGGGGGGGGGGCACTCTGCCCCCTGACACCCGGGAGATACTGCAATTGCCGCAAGGAAGGCGACTGCCCGCTTCAAGGAAATTACATAGCTTACAGCATTATCTACAGCGCCAAGATCACATCTACAAACAACAATGTCACCAAGGAATATATCGGACTCACGGAACTTCCCTTCGAGCTAAGAAACTACAACCAAATGAAAAAACACCAACACAGCACCAAGCTGTCAAGACATGAGTGACAGCTAAACAAGAGGAACCAACCATTCACCATCAAATGGTCTATCATCACCAGAGCGCGTGCATACGCCAACAGATCCAAGCGGTGCGACCTTTGCCTCAAGGAGAAGCTGTACATCATCAACGGCGACAAAATTCCTCAACAAAAGATCTGAGCTTATTTCCTAGTGCCGTCATGAGAACAAGTTCTACCTTACGAATTGTTCCAGAGGCATAACCTAATTACAATCACGTTCGCGATAACTGGTATCTACAACCACGTCCGCAATAACCAACGACCCGGTATACACAGAATAGCAACCTGTTGTCTGAAGCTCTTGAAGAGATCAGAAGGTCACCATAGCAAGAATAATTTATTTTCCTTGTTACAAAACAAGGACTTAAAGCAGATTTTTTAATCGGCATCTGAGGTAGCTGTTGGTGAAACATCGTAGGAATTTTATAACAGCATATAGTACCGATACATTGGGCAAAGGTTCATTTTTTAATCAATGTCCGAGATTCCATTTACCTGTGACTGAAACAATCTGGAGTACGACCCCCATAGCCAATATGAACGACTAATGCATTAATGGGGATATCAAACCCTTAATCGGTTCTTGTTATTGTTATTAGCTAAAAGATAATGACCCGAACCTATTACGACAATTTGTTTAGAATTCGCCGAATGAATCAGAACTGATTGGTTGTATACGAATCATCCGTCTTTATCTCATAATTATCGTATTATATTACGTGTTCTATCTACGTAGGTAACACTCATGAATGCAGTAATGATCGTCATCTTAAGATTTGACGTGGTGTATCCTTTTTAAATAAAAAGGTAAATTATAAATTATATACATGGTCACGCGTTATGAACTCGCCTCCCAATATGGTGGTGCTGTTACACTTTTTAGTTTCATGCTGTCATATTATTCCGTAAATATCTTTAAAACCACCAAAGCTATCTCAACAAATTTGGTATCATTTTAAAGCCCTAATAATAAGCTATCTGCCTGCAACATGGCATTGGTATAGCTAATGCAGAAGAGAAGATACAGCTGTTTGAAGTTTTGAGACCAGGATGGTGCCGGATGGGGTGCCGCCTGTACAAACTCAATGGAGATAATCCTAGATGCTTTGTTCTTTTTACAATAACTAGTCATGCCCTAATGTTACAAACACCATTTTGGTCCCATTTTAAAGGATATTTAGTAGTCATTAAGTATGTGGTTCAACAGACTTGTCAACTATTTGTATCAACTAATTAATTATGGATAAGACCATGATCATCAGCTTTCTTCCTATTCGCTACACAGTCAACATGAATAATCAGCCTCATTTTACCCGAATTATAAAAATAACTATAACAGAAAAAGTTTTCAACCTATGATAGCAAAAGTACACATGTTTGGAAAGCTTGTAACTAGAGGAATTCAGAAATGCAGTTTAGATCAGGGAAGGGTACATTCTTAAAAAATATTTTCTGAAAATTCTAAAAATATATAAGATAAAAATTGGAGATATTATATATCATCTGATGGGTAATTTCATGAGGAATTCAAATATGTAAAGTAAATAATGATAGGGGTAGGTATAAAAAATATATAGATTTCAAATTGAAAATTAAAAATTCTGATATTTTCCCGAACATTGTGAATCATACCATTTTAGTCTTTAGTCGTACTATTATTTCAATGGCATATTTGGTTTTCTAATGCAATTTCCCTTCAGAAAATGTATAATTTTACTACCTCAGGGGGTATACAAGCAAATATAAATGTGTAAATTTAAAATCATGTCGCGAAAGCCCAAATCCGTGTGTAACGCGAAAGGAGGCGAGCTTATAACACATGACCATATAATAAGTATATATATAATACTGATCCACACATTACACTTTAAATTGGATTAACTTTTACAATTATATATATACAATATACGAAACCAGTCCCAACTAAAACAGTGTAGAGAACCACAATCAGGATACCTGAAGGTATACAGAGGGACGAGCAGAAATCTAAATACAGTATAATAGAGAAACTCAATACCAACTGAAAGAGCGAAATAAACCAATAACAAGCTGCGTCGCTGATTGTTTCAACTCGAAAAAGCAAGGATATGCACCGGCGCGAGAGTCGAACCCGCTAACTCCCGTATACTACACTAGCAACCAAACGCATTAGGACACTTTGCTAGCTGCAAGTTGAGAGAAAACACCGGGAATCCATTGAACTACTGTGCTACAGTGCGACGGAGCATGAATTACCAAATATTGAATTATAAATATAGTGCCTCCTGAGTGTTGTACAACCATGAAAACTTCAATCCTAAGTATATGTGTGTCATAAATAATCAAAACAGCTTTGTTTTAAAATACGCCTTTGAGTCCTTATATGATTATCAGCATTGATTTCGGATTGGCCAATACTTGAATATCCATACACGCTAATCCCACCAGCTGCTGTCTACTTGCTTTCATGGCCTTGACTATTTCATCTTTATTTTATTATTTAGACTTAGTGCTGGCCCTTATCATGGTACCTGTTTGTACAGGCTTGCATGTCAGCACACCCCCACTTGTAAATACCTCCGAACGAGGACCAAACGTGGTTCTATCCAAATGAGGACCCACCAACCTGGACACACACCGACACACCGAGAACCAAAATGGCGGTTGAAAAAGAAAATTGGGTGTCAAACCAGCAACTAGAATGTGTGCTAATTAGATTTTTTTTCAATGTTCGAACCCGTTTGGTGCGTGTTGGTGTGTACTTTTGACCAATCCCTTTCCCCCGTTTCTTCTCTTTTTCTTCCCCTTCTCCTTTTTTTCTCTCTTTGCAAAAAAAGTGGGGTGGCCACGGCAACCCTGGCCGCCCCGGTTGCGACGCGCCTGAGGTCCCTTATGCTTAAAATCATTGACTGCACACTGATGAATGACATTTCACATTTCTTGTAGCGCGAATTTTAAAACATTGGTCCCTCAGCGTGTGCATGTCCTTCCATTGTTTGCGTGCATGGCTGGACAACATTTAATAGATTTTTGCCACGTCTGTGCACAGTTGTATGAAATACATTGTTATTGTAAGAAAATGTTGCAAAATTAATGTATCTAAAGTTTTGATGAATATTACAGAAAAAGAAAAATGAAAATGATTATTATGGCTTGACCATTTTATTAAGCACAATTTAGGGATTAATTTGAAACCATTCATAACTAAATTGGGCATACAAAAAGTGGTTCAAAATTATTCATTTAAACGCCTAATTAATTAATTAATTAATTACGCGCGTAAATTAATTACACAGCAAAAATGTTAACGAATGGCTTGACAGATTTGTGTGTTTAACCATAAACATCTTTCTCGGTGATTTTAGTGTTTATTGCATGGTTAATTCATGAGAACAATACAAAAAACACCATTTGTGGTTTTTAAAAATATGCAAAATGTTTGGAGGAACATATTATAAATACTAAAGGGATATTTAATTATCTGCTCAGACCATTGTTTTGAACACATCTTTACCTTTAATTTAATACCTTGCAAGTCTGGTTTGGATACACAGTACTACTTAATAATTTGGTCATTAATTAAGCTTGATTAAGACAAATATGAACCTTTTCTCAGATAGAATTGTTGACAATGATGGGAACTTCATTTCCTGTAAATTTAGTGTTAATAGCATGTATAGTTTTTGCTGGAAAATACAAAAAGCAAAATGTTAATGTATTTCTTTATAATATGCTAATTATTTTATGCAAATAAGGTCTAACCATTTTTTTATCTATGACATTAAACCACCAAGCAGTATTCTATAATATAATATTGTCTCCTTGTCTTACATATGTTACTTTTTGAATTAGAGCGTAATTTCAATATCATGCACTTTTGGTAATTTATGCTCTGTTGCACTGTAGCTCTTTGGTAATCTAGGGTTATAAAATTAATGAAAAGGTCTTAAAAGTTTGTTTAAATAAATTTGGGATATTCTTGAGACATTATTATTTCAAAAGAAAACATTAATTAACAATATCTCAGTGAGTTAAGTTTTTTGCATTGATATACGAGGGGGTATCAAAAAGTTTTAGTAATCACCCAGAAGTGAAGGAGCCAGAAACTTCATTTTGATATGTGATTCTTCAGACATCTTTACTAAGTCCCTGTGCAAAGTCACACATTTCTCCTACTATTATTTATCTGTCCACAGACCGCCATTGTAGATATCCTCAGATTGACCGCCATTGATTGATCCTCAGATTGCTTTAGATTGTGTTATTCCCCAAACAGCAATAAATAGTTTAAAGTGTTGACAGAAAGAGTCAAAGGTCATGGAGGGTCATTATAGGTCAATATGTGTACACCCCGTGCTACCTATAAGATTATTGTCACCAAGCTTGTTTGTAATGATCTTTGACCTCTTTCTGTCAACACTTTAAACTGTTTATTGCTGTTTTGGGAATAACACAATCTGAGGCAATCTGAGAATCAATCAATGGTGGTCAATCTGAGGATCTCTACAATGGCGGTCTGTGGACAGGTAATAAATAGTGGGAGTAATGTGTAACTTTGCACAGGGACTTTGTAAAGATGTCTGAAGGATCACATATCAAAATGAAGTTTCTGGCTCCTTCACTTTTAGGTGATTTCTAAAACTTGTTGATACCCCCTCGTAGTTAGTAAATCTAGAGTGAAATTAGCTTGACAAAATATCTTAAGTTATGATCAAATCAATAGAACTGTATAGTGTGCCCAGGTCATGTGGGTGTTATGAGATTGTACAGAGAATTTGGATGGCTTCCATTTGAAATATGAAAGTAAAGGTGTCAAAATGAAACTAAATTTCCAATCCAAATATATTTTATTTTATTTTGATGATGAATAAAGAGATCAATTGTCAATAGCTGTGAGAGTTTAAAGACTAGTGACAATATTGGCGAACAATTGAGAAGGTTTTTTTGAAAGGAAGTCAAAATTATCAGACTACTCGATGGCTATAATGAGGTTGATTAATTATTCATGAGCTATTTTCTTTGAGTATAGGGATTTGAAGAAGACATATGCTTTCTTCAATTCCATGGAATTGAATGAGCAGTTGTTGTTGGAAACATGAATTTATTAATGAGAAGAGGTTTAGCAACACATTTATTCAACTCATAGTGAAATATTACACTCCAAATTTAATATCTGGGATGATTTAGACACCATAATCAAGTGTCCTAATACTTTTGGTTGTTAGTGTAGAACAGGCACAGCACTTTAAATAAAGACTGAATAATTTAGGTATTACTCGGGGTTCATACACAAACACACTAAAAGGACTGAGGTTGCGAGGGGCCGAGACGGCAGGGGGACTGGTAAATAACGAATTATATACAATATACGAGGGTCATTCAATAAGTTCTACCTCCTACCTCGTATGCCAGTCTCATGAAATATTACACAATTGCAGCTTGGAACCTCAGCTACAAAATTCATTGTAAATTGATCTGAGTAATGGTTGTATTTTTCTGGAGATGCAGTGAAAACCAAACTTCCATTAAGTGTGACGGAAACGGATGAAAAACAGCAAAATATCCCAGAAGTGCTATTCGTTTGGCCTATTCTAAGAGACAAAACGTACCTATAGATCAATTATAACATTTTTAAATATCAGATATCTCTTTAACAGACTATAAACAATAAATGTGAATGATTTCTTAGGACAAAATGTGCCCTCTGATTAGCCAGAACGAAATCAGGACAAGTATTAGGTTAACCCCTCCCCTAGAGAACCCAGCAAAAGTCATATTTGATTTTCATAAGAACTAAGCCTTTATAAATATACAGGACTAAATGGAAGGATTACAAGTCTCTCATTGACTACCTGATTGACGATTTTGAAGGTTGCACATACGGAAAAAATGACTATTATATATGTTGAATATATAAACTGCTCACAAAAAGTATCGAAACACTTAGAAATGATCCAATATATAACGGCTCGAAAGGGTATGCATTAATCGAAGCAAATAACCAACTGCATAATTTTGTTCTGCGTATTTTGACACCTCGATCGATGAGATACGATGTTGCGGAGCGGAGTTATTGTCATTTCAATGGTCGTGGGTCCAGTTTCAAAAATGACAATCATCCTATAGAAAGAGGTTTGCATTACTGTTTAGAATGATCAGATTCGTGCTTTTCAATAGGGATGAGTGTCACTTTTGAAACTGGACCCACGATCATTGAAATGAGAATAACTCCGCTCCGCAACATCGTATCTCAACGATCGAGGTGTCAAAATACGCAGAACAAAATTATGCACTTGGTTATTTGCTTCGATTAATGCATACCTTTTCGAGCCGTTATATATTGGGTCATTTCTAAGTGTTTCGATACTTTTTGTGAGCAGTATATTTAACATACGAGGCATCACTGTGGCTTGACTGATAACAACAAAAATGTGACTGATTAGCAGTATTCCAGTATGCTAAAGGCATCGCAATACGTTCGAGTTGACAATACACTATTTGCAAGCCTACAAGAGTTGATATTGCTTACAATATTATTTATACATAATACCGGAAGATATCCAGATATCATTCATTTATTTCCTTTTTCAGTATTTAAATCGTGCTCTTATATCTTACCATAGGCCTACAATACGAAAAAAACACAGAAACACATGTAATTATTTTAAGGTGATTTTCCGTTTCCGTTTGGCAAAATCTCTCTCTGGCTTTGACCGCATCATTACAAAAATGAAACAGATATCAATTATGATTTACTATAAATGTGTAGCTATGATTCAGAGCTATAATCATGACAAATGTCATGAGGCTGACATTCATATTAGCGATGTATCAGTGAGGAGGTAGAACTTATTGAATGACCCTTGCACGAAACCAGTCACAACTTGAATAGCTTATCTATTATACTGTATTTTAAAAATATGCTTATGAAATAATTTTCTTTGTTTCGTGAAGTTACCGTGTGCTGTCAATTATGCCCAAATGTTACTTTATAAACATTCATAGCTATAAATTAACTTGACCGAGTGTTGTCCATTGGGTTTTATACTCTATACATAATTTTGTTTTTTGTGATTTGTGATTTTTGTACAGCGGGACTGTAATTTGTATTCATTTCTCATGTTTTTAATATTGTGTATAATGTGTATAATGTGTAGTTTAAGACCAGTTGATTTTATCATGTTAATCATAGTAGACTGCAGTGACCAAATCTTTTGCTGTTTCGCTCTTATGTTTTTGGTTCATCTGCAGTCAGCTATGATGTTTTTGTAAAGCGCCTAGAGAATTTATCTGTTGTTAGGCGCTCAAAAATGTCTTTATTATTATTATTATTATTATTATAATCATATTGTCATTATTATATCTCATGTATTTTATATTAAGTCATTATTTTTAAGCATGTATTATATTGATGTGCAGGGCCCCGAGTAAGAACAGCGGCCAGCTGATTCGGGCAACCCTGGGTAAAGATAATAAATAAATAAATAATAATAATAATAATTACAATTAACATAGTTTTAATTAATATAGCGGTTTGATCGCAAATAAGTGAAAGGATACCTTATTATAGTGTAGTTTATTTTAAAAAACATCACCTATTTCTGTTTGAACTCATTTAGATTAAATGTTCCCCGTACCCTTAGTTATGCTAACACTTTTATGAGCCTCATTAGACACAATTACTTAACCAATCGTGATCAACTTAAAAGTATCTGTGAAACCTAACCATTGGTTCTTTGTTATCCTGTAAATGTCAGAACAATCCATCAAAAAATAAGAACAATAGATTGAATAAATGTAAACCAGTCAGACTGCTTTAACTTGTCTTTATGTTAAATCTTGAATGAAAATGAGAAATTGCTTGTAAATAAATGCTTGGACTAGTATGCAAAAGCAATTGCTGCAATTAATAAGTAAAATGTTTGCGTTATTACCATTAACTTATTTAGATTATGAAAAAGGGACCTTTTACTAGTGATCTTGAAAATTGAAATTAATATTCAAAAGAGTTATTTCACCTCCAATTTCCATTAGACGGAAAGCAAGTCTAATGTAAAATTGTCAAACGTACAGGATAGCAAGACAAATAACTGGGCATTAATATGAATTTATGTTTGGTGTTGTTGATTTACACAGATTCAATGTTATGAGATATTTTGATACACCTGGTATGCGTCATAAAACTGACACCTACTACATCAAGCATGGACTCAATTAAACCATCAAGTGGTACCACTTGTTTCATTCGGATATACAGTTGCTGATCATTACTATATACAATAAACAATATTCAAGCATGTGTCACCTTATATATCTGTTGTTACAGGATCAGGTCACAATTAAATATTAACCATCATGCATCTATTTGTACACTTAGTGGAGGCGAGTAATTTTGTTTTACAATGTCTTATAAGCACCGTAAGTCATAAATCATACATTTTTAATAACGAGATGCGCAGCAAAAAGGTTTTCGGTCTAAATTGCATCAACTATCGAGGTTTTCGTGGAATTAAGGGCGGGTGAATGTGAGTTTAATCGTTTTATTAAAACAACCGAAATTGTGACACTATTTCCGGTTGAATTAACCGGAGGTGTGAGGGAGGGAGCATCGCGTTAAAATGGATAAATGGATGCAAAAAGAACGAACGAGCGAACGAACGAACGAACGAACGAACGAACCAGGCCGTAAGCAGGATTTTTTTAGGGGGGGGGGGGGCGTATTTTTTGAAAAGGTACATTGGTACCCAAAAAAATCGTAAAGGTTGCCCCAATTTTTTTTAGTCATATAAGACCATTTTTGAGAGCGGGGGGGGGGGGGGGGGGGGGGGGGGGGGGGGGGGGGGGGGAGGGGGTTAGGATATGTTTTAGTCCAAAACGGCCTGAAAAAACGCTTTACATAATTGGAAATGGGGAGTATTTCGGAAAATTGTGGTGGGTGGGGGGCGTTTTCACCAAAAAAAGGTACATTAGTAACAAAAAAAAGGTACATTGTTACCCAAAAAAGGTACATTGGTACAAAAAAAAGGTACATTGGTACAAAAAAAAGGTACATAGGTACAAAAAAAGGACTTTTTCAGATTGGGGGGGGGGGTGGGCCGCCGCCCCCCCCCCCCGCCCCCCCCCCCCCCCCCCCCCCTAGTTACGGGCCTGGAACGAACGAACGAACGAACGAACGAACGAACGAACGACACTATGGAGACATTATTGATCTTTGTTCGAGCCTATCCGTACCACTTTCTAGTAGAGTAATCCTACTATTTCATATGCAGATTAAATGGGCGCGAATATGTGGTTATGTCCTGACTTTCACATTTCAGGATAATATCAAAGCAATATAAAGCAATGGCCACTTTTTTGTTTTGTTTTGATAATGACTTTTCATGACGCACTTTCGTGATAAAAAGAAACATCTTGTGAATTAGTCAGGTTACACATATTTAACTGTTTGTACGCAGGCTTAGGCTATAGTCAGCAACATTACTCGCTATGTTCTTCCATCGAATTGAATTTACACCTTTCTGATTCAGCTACACAGAAAGAAAAAAAGTGAGTCATCATCGAAAAATGAGTCATTTTGTCATGTAGTGACACACTATGGCTCAAAATGAGTCATTTTGTCCGTGTAGTGACTCATTTTACGATGATGACTCACTTTTTTCTTTCTGTGTAGGATCACAGTACTTACACAGTTATTTGTGTTTGAATGCCGTTTGAAAATCATATTAATAAAAAATTGATTTGATCTAGTGTTTGACTACGACATCATTAATTCTTCAATCATAATATCTTTTCATCAAGTTTATTGATTGATAAAGCTGTCTATGTCGTCTACGTCCAAAGAAAACATCATTTTTGAAAGGCCGACGATATCTATCGCGGCCTTAAGCTAAACACGAACTAGGTTAGCCCACTAGATTTGTTTTCTACGCGCAACTTGTCTACGCATGCAATCACAATCAGAACAATGAGGGCAGAATTTAAATAAATGGATCTCGCTCGGTTCCCGCTCTCGTTCCCGCAATCACTGCTTATCAGGCACAAGATGGCGTTTGATGGTAAACTTGCAGTGCCCGTAGTTTAGATAGAAATAATAATTCCAGCTGCCCTCACTAAAAATTAGTAAGTGAGGACATATTAATATAAATACTGCATAGAGCCCTCAACGAAGTCTTTTTTTACATATAGACTAAGTCACTTCCATAATTAGCATTTGTTTACAGCGTTTGTTGGCATACTGTTGCCGGATAGCGTAATTGGTGGCATACGAGATCATCCGTCTCCCGAGTAAACGTCATAGAACATCGGAAAAGGAATCTAAAAGCCACTTGTATATACTTTAGGAACCGTTCATTATTTATGCTGGAGGGCGGTTGGGAAACTATAGGTGGAGTCATGTAACTGTCATATGTTGAAATAGGGGGGGGGGGGGGTTATGTAACTTTTTATAACTTTTTTTGAAGTATAAAGATGGTGTCGATTGGGTGATTTTAGAGGCTATTTGGAGTGTGAATGCCATTTTTTTCTGCGCTTCTCGCATATTTTTTTAAACCTATCGACTTTAAAAACATTTACTATGAGACGACTAATGGACAGCATCTTTTCTGTTCTTCGGACGATCTGTGGAAAAACATCTATATAATCATCAACGGTCTAGAAATTAGATCAACAGGGTGTACACAAACATGTTAAAGGTGTATTATGTGATCTTTTCCAAGGGCGCTCTCTATTCATGATTTTCTTTTAGAAAGTAGATTTTCTTGCAGATTTATATTTCTGATCATAAATATATTCTGGGTTTCCGAGCGATACAATTCCTAATAACTTCAAAATCATGGTTGAGTGAATAGTGAATTTAGAGTGAAAAATAAGTTGTCGCGCAGACCTGACAGTTTCAGATTTTCTCTCTTTAAACAAATGATTTTGAAGTAATTAGGAATCGTATCGCTCTGTAACTCAGAATATATTTATGATCATAAATGTTAATCTACTTTCTAAAAAAATCATGAATAAAGGGCGCCCCCTGGAAAGATCACATAATTAGTGTATGTTACAAAATCCAATTTTATGATTTAAAAATAATTCATACACTCTATGTAGTGTTGAACCAATCAGGAAGCAGGAATTACAAATACGCGGAGTGCATTGAAAGTGTCCACTGCACTCCGCGTGTGCGCCGTTCAAATCACGCAGTGCGCGTTTTGTTTTGATTCGTTGTTCAAGATTCGCGGGTTCGCCGATTTTCACTGCGGGTGTTAGCAAACTTGTGAAAGTGTTTTTAGTCGTTTTACATAGATCAAAATTATGCTTAAATTGTGAATTTTTATTTGTATAGTGTCGTGTATGAATTAGGTCAATGCATGCGTATGTTTTGTTTCTCGAAAAATTAGACAAATCAATGCACTTGCGCAAATGTTGATATGCTCACAATAGCACTCCCCCTTCGGGGTCGTGCCATTATTCACACATCAACATCAGCGCGTGCATTGATTTGTCTAATTTCTCTCGAAACAACACATACGCATTTATTGACCTATAATTATTGCATGCTTTTCACCTTGTCTCAGCTTTGCACCAATGCTCACAAAAGTTGAACGTTTCACTGGATTATACGTTTCTGCCCAGAATGTTCTAGCATGCTAGGGTTATAAAGACTCACAAAACCACCCAAAATGTATAAATGACAAATTTTCCGGCTCGCTACGCTCGCCATTACTAATTTCACACAATATAAAGAAGAGGTATCATAAAATTATTGGCTTAAGTATGTGACAAGTTGAATTTATTCGGGGAGGGGAGGGGGTGTAAAAAGCTATCAAAAAATGACTACGCATAACAGTATAAAGAACGTGAATAATCATTGGAAATACTATAACAATTATAGTGCTGTATACTCATAGATCTATAGTTACATAACATTGGATCCTTTTGCATTGAGCCTGACCTGGGCAATTAAAGATCATATTTATCACGCAATGCAATGTGATACAGAGATGACAGGCATCCGTAAAGTATGATTCTTGTAAATAATTTCCCATAGGTATTGTATACAATCTCTCATTTCCTGTATTGAAAACATGTTTTGACTCCGTATAAAGACATTTTCTGGATAGAATGTAGGTTCAATCCTGTAAATCAAATTTTAAATGTCAATTGAGATAGTTTCAGTTAAAATGTCGATGTTACCTCCCGGCGGTACCTGAGGTCAATGGTGTTTATGTCGCGATGTCATTTACTTGCACAAATAATCACCATTAGGTTTTATTCTCCAAGCTTTCAGTAAACACAAAGGACCGTATTCTCGTACTAAACACGGTGTTTTAACTTAAAACCGTTAAACACAGTTTTAGTTTAAAACCATGTCTAACTAAACTTGTAACTAAATTAAACGCGAGATTGTTTTGTTGATCGGCTTTATTTGTGCTACACTATATATATACATCCATTGATCGGGTTACAAGTACGAGAAACGTCTAATTACCCGATATCTTGGGCGATATCTTGACGACAGAATTACATCTATGGTTACCCTAGGCTACTCACCTGTCTCCACAAATCCAAGCGTCGTAAATCTAATCTTCTCTAGAGTTAACACTTTACTCACCATGATACTGAACATGATGGGTTGAATTTAAAATCGCAGTATTCATGTATTCTGTAAGAAGATTATCCTATCTTTGGAATATGAATTAGCCACTAGATATCCGACATACTAATCAATAGGGGTTTAATGACCGCGTAAAACAATGAATTAATCCTTTTCGAGTGTGTAGTGTCTGTTCAAACCAGATCAAATCATTTACGGGAGTCTGTGTTAACATACAGACAAGGTATACCCTACAGACCTGGCATTGAATAAAAGCATGCCATGATTCTTATAAGGAATTTTATGTCGGTTGATTGTCAAACAATAATCACATTTACTTTCCATTGTAAGAAAAGATATGTCGGTTTGTCAAAGGCATTACAAGCCTCTTGTGACTTGCTTCACATTTTGTTTACTTTCTGAAATGTTAACATGTCGTTTGCCGTGTAACTCAAATTAGTAATGACTTTTCGTCTGGTTTTGTGTGTGTGTCTGAGCACATGATGTCTCTAAATATTTGATTTCTGTTTCCGCATAACAAAATCACATAATGAAGTCGATTTCAACCTTTACCCTTAGTGTAATGGTATCTTTGATGCCTTTTAATCACAAAGTAACAAAGCAATCTCTGAAGCGTTATCATAAAATGAAATTAAAACAACACTTATCGTTTAAGTTAGGCTGTAGTTTGGTTAGGTCATTGAAAAGGTTTCGACAAGGTGTTTAGAAAAACAATCATTTAGCACTTTCATACAACGTTTAAACAAAATGTTGCCTGAACGTTATCAGACTGTTCTAAGGAAAATAACCAACTATAACGTTGTAATGAACATTTTTAAAATCGTTGGGGTACATCCACAAAAGTTCGTTTTTATAACGTTATTTCATAGCTTAATTGTTATCATTTTGCAACAACGTAATATTCCTGGCCCTTTACTTATGGGGATGCTAGATAATAGTTAATGAAGTCTATTTCGCTCCTGAAAAATATTGATGCAAGGAATCGTTGTTTTAACAGTTGCATAATTAGTTTAGTCTGCAAAGGTGTATTCCACGTTGATGCTGAGAATGGTAAATGAACTATCGATAGTAAACCTATACTTTAAAACGTGTCTCACACGTTAATGAATCTACATTTGGATGATAATTCTATTCGTAGAAGGTGTCTTGCACGATGATGTTGCGAAGTTTATTCCTCGAAAGTGTCTGACGTGTTAATGCAGGGTATCAAAAAAGTATCTCGCATGTTGATGCAGGAAATGGTAAATTTATGTTCGATCATATTCTTTCCATAAAAAAAATGGTATTACATGTTGAAAACACCTAAACCTGTCTAACAGGCTAATGTTATACACTGCCTATGTATTGCTCCATGCTCTCATTTATGGCGTATAGGACAAAAATAAATTACGACGCCCTTTAAAAACCGAACCTCTGAAAATGCAATTATTTAACAAATACATTAATATTAAAACAGCTTTTACTTTAATTAAAATCAATAGTTTGCATTGTTTATTTCTCAAAGAGACGTACAAGTCGATGCAGGATTTTTATTTTTTATTTTTTTAATCCTCAATAGTTGGTTAGTTGTAGAATCTGTGATACTAACATTCGCACTATTTATATGTCATTTCTCAAAACGTGTCTAGCTCGTTGATGTAAAGTAAAATATGTAAATCATATTATTTCTATAAATAGAGGATAGGTGATCTATTCCCCTAAAGGGTATGTAACTTGTTGATCCATGGAATGGTAAATCAACATTCACATGTGGTCCGCCAACCATTCAATACTACACGTGTTTCAGACACTTTATGCAGGGAATGGTTATTTTATTCCCAGAAATCTGTTTTTTTATTTTGATACAGTGTTTGGGAAGTGCAAACCTGAATAGTTAATAACCTAGTTTATAACCTAATTCCTCAAAAATATATCTTACACGTTGATAGTTGGTTGACATTGGTTATGGGAAATCAACATTTGCATACGGGTTCAAAATTCAGAAAGGTATCTTACACGTTGAGTCTGGATGAATTGATATATGCGTGAGTTTCAAAAGGTTATCTTGCACATTGATGCAGCAAATGATTAATTGTCAGTTAAATTATTATTTTGCCTTTAAACCGCCCTAGATACCGTGTGCGTTGTACATTTCTTGCAATACAAAAGGGCGCTTGTTCAAACGGATAACAGAGAAATGTATTAGTCTCAAGAGTTTTGACCTCAATTGAACACAATAATGAATACATAGTCTCATTCTTAAAACCGTGTATTACACGTAGATTCAAATAAAGGTTAGTCCAAACGAATGGCTATTCTTCAAACAGGTGTCTGTCATAATGATGCCCAGTAGTGGTACATTTACGTTTTATGGCCCCGAAAAAAACAACTTTGATTACATCTATAATTATATCTCACGCATTGATGCATATACCCTGGAATAAACAGTAGTTATTTCATTCCTCGAAATGTTGTTTAACACGAAGCGTGTGAGAAATTACCATTTGCATTGATATATTATTCTTCAAAATTCGTCGTACGTCTAACAGATTAATGCAGGGTAATAGTAAATTAACCTTAATCTATTTCTCAAAATGGGTGTGTTACCCGTGAATGCAGGAATTGGAAAGTTTGCGTTATTATAGTTAGTTTAAACCTTGATATGAGTGTTTAAATTGACAATATGTTTTATTATTTGTATTTTACGTTTTGCAAACAGTTTGAAAATACTCGTGCTTTTATTACTACTTGCGGTTATATATACAATATATATATATATTATATATATATCCAAAATTATAATACAACAACGGCATATAAACTAAATAGTAGAAAAATGGAATACAACTCTTTATGGAAACAAACTTTTAAGTTTGTAAATTTGACAATTTATGCTGACCTCTTAATATATCAGTATGTTCCGAGGTACTAAATACATGCATTTGATTTTTTATTAATATTATCAAACTCGCAATTTCGTCACGATGAAGCCAGTACTAGTTTAATTTATGAATTACTAAAGAGTTATCTTCATAGGTAAACTGTATTGGTATTGAGGATGCTTGGAAACTGGTCACTAGCACCGTAATATACCTTTTTGAATTATAACTTGTATCTTCGAATTAAAATATAATATAATATTGTTTCTATATCGAATTCTTATTCCCATAACTGTAACAATTATAATTGCTAATGGTCATCATATGATTGTTAAAAATGTATGAACAAAAGCAATTGAAATGATACTAATACCCAGAACATGACGTTATATTAAACTGAGTTTCTTGACGTTTTAAATTTAACTTCGCTTAAATATTAATTATTACTGATGTGTGGAGTACATGAATATATAAATAAATCAAAATAATTAATTAATTAAATGATTAAAAAATCAATCCGATTATTGTGTGAGATAAATAACTTTTTTTCACAAACGAATAGTCTCATCAAGCCTAAAATATTCTATTTTTGAACTGTCTGCATAAAAAGCAATTGACTACTTAACAATGATTAACAAACAAAGCCTTGTGAAATATTTAAATACAGGGATATGAATGGCCGAGCTTGCAGTAAGGTTATACTATTTAATGCACCGCCATGGTAACCGCGGATACGTTGCAATTATGTTGTATTCCTTTTCAAACGAGTCCGTAACATTTGCTCCACTAGTTATACAGGTAAAGTGGGGGAAATCCCTCCTTTATGCTTTGATGCCCGTTACAATTAAATTGAGAATAATAGATGAGCTGTATAAATGGTTTGCTACTGTTTTAACTTGTTAGATATTGTTATAGATAAGATGAAATTCCCAATGGAGGGATACTTAACACCTTCGTGAGTTATCTAGCTATTTGTTCAAATTGATCTTTGCAGAGTATGTGTTTGTAGAGTATGTGAAAAGCGGCAATTGAGAATTTACACGTGTTAATGTTCTAATGTTATTCATATTGAAAAGATTCATGCAAATCAATCAATCAATCGATCAATGGTTTTTTTCCTACTCCAATAAAATGTATTCTTCACCAGAAATCCTGAGCATATGTTTCATAAAATTATATCATGCATACCAATTTGACAGTGTTGTGGTATTATCACATTTTTTTATTTATTTTTATTTTGAACTTTATTTTATAAGACACTATTAAAATTGTCGTGTGAAAGACACGGACTCGTCATGGTCATTGGAAATGCCTTGAATATAATTTAATAGTGGATTATATTCATGCATTTCTTCTGATTCAATAGTTAAACTTCTCCAAGTAAATCCGAATGGAAAAAACAATATGTGACACAGAAGAAAAAGCACGAAGTTTAATAAACGAGAGAGTGTCCATTTCGAAATTGATATAGCTGATGTTTGGACAGAATTGTCCTCTGAGACTGTTAAAGTAGTTACCGTCCATTGCGCAACCTGTGTGAAAGCTTGCGTGATAAGATTGGCAAATCGTATTGGCCACTTTCATATGCTTGATACAACTTTTAAGATTCACTTGAACGATCCAGATGAATTGTCCATTACAATGACATCCTGTGTGTATGAAATTGATATGACTGAATGGTGAGTGAAAGTATTCAATGAGATCGGTAAGTACCGTACCATTAACTAGAGTCCATTCAACTACCTGTGTGAAATCCCCGGGTATCAATTACGATATTTGCGTGACAAAACGAAATATTACTAGGATCACTTAGACCAGGTTGTATATGGATTCGATCCTGCAATACTCCTTACCTAATAAATAAAAGATTTCCTATACAGCCATGTTTGGAGGACCATGTTTGATGGGCATTTTAAATTGAATGGGGTTGCTGTAAGGGGATTCGGTATATTGCTGCACCGACTTGCTCCTTTTGGGTACCTTTCATGAACACATATATTGCGATTCTACATTTCAGTTTGGTGTTGAGAATTTGTTCGAAACTTATAATCTTTATACATTTTACATCACCGCTATCATTATCTAACCTAGACTTATAAACCGAGATAACATTATTCAGATTTGCTTTCATTTGATATGAACACATTTTTATTTTTATTTCTCAACAGAAGACAATTAATTTGAGGTTTTTGTTCTCTCGTTGTTATTTCTATGTGTATGTGAAGAAGAGATTCCTTTATTGGTAAAGACAAAAAAATAAAGTCAATTTATGATGAGCCTTTGTACGATATTCGATCACTTGAGGCTTCATATGGATAGCAAGCATAAGGCATAATTAGTTAATTTCTTGTTTCCTGTTCATAGGGTTAGTTTATATAATTATACTTCTGGTTTTGAAATATATAGTCAATTAGGACTTGAGCCCGCATATTGCCGCTACTTTATTTGACACTCCTAACCTTAACAACATCGCCGAATGATTTATATAGGAAGTACACAACCAGGAGCGTTTGCTCTACTTTTACTCCACATTGCATTCGATAACGTGATCATAACATTTACAGTTTTCAACGACACTCACAATATTTCACTCCAGGAACATAATGCCTTGGGTAATATCATATGCTATACTCGTTAGAGCACGTTCACACTTTAAAAAACATTATGTATTGAATTTCTTCTTGACAGTGTTATCTAACCAGCTACGGGTTACCAGGGATATTGAAGTTCAAGCTATTTTATAGTCCAAATAATATTATAAATAGAGTGACATTCACGATTATTGGTAAACTTTGTCATTCGTTTTATGGAATAACGTATTCTTATTTGGTGAGCGCTTTTGAATGTCGCCGTTTTTACTGATATAACATGCTCAAGTTATAGTCCTAATATTGCTACTAAAACATTTTATACCTCAACCCATTTCTCTTTAGAATTAAGAATTGGACAGAAGCAAACGGTACATCAAATATTTAAGACAAACCTGATGCATAGTCCTTGGGGACAAGGTTTTACAGAACCTGACACATTGCAGTTTGCGTATACGTAGGCGGATAACTCCCATACTACGGCCATGTACCGTACTAAACCAAGAAAACCCAGAAATACAAGGCTTGCATGCACACACACTATCGTAAAGGCAACTGATAATGCTACATAGAGGAGGTGACAAATGTTAATTTACACAGAGATGGTTGTTTGAATTACCATGAATGACCGTTGCATTTACAAAGTGGTAAGTTTAAGTTCGATTCGAATTTTGCTAAGAGACAAACTGTAAAAGACCAAATTGAAATTGACCATTTGTTGAGTAATTAATTGCTTTTTTGACCAGTTCCTGTCCATAAGTCGATGATAAATCTCTATTTATTCCTTCGCAAAGGTTATGACGTAAGGCATTACAACCGGGGAAGCAAATCTCTCCGATAATTATTCTCTGCCCAAGGAGTATAATTTGAAGTTAGTGAGTGGTTATTAATATATAGCATGGTTACACCTCTGTTGACACATAGTGTGATTAATAAGGCCGGGGCTAGCAAACTTGATATCAATCCAGCCCTTGTCAACAGGTTTTTTTTGATCGGTTTGGTTATAGCTTCGATATTTTGTGTGTGACTTATTTTGCATCAACTTAATGCAGGTTTTACAACTGTTAAAAGATAAACAAAGCTTCTTCAAATTATTGCTAAGCTAAGCATGTATATTTGATCGAGGAACGGTCGCAAGACGCATGTTTTACCATGGATTTCTATAACATAGGTTTTCTCGTTCATTTTGAAACATTAGTCACAACAGCTCACAAAAAATCCTAGATAGTTTTGCCATGCATTTCTCAAATTCGATTTAGTCTCACTACTTATCGCTTAAGTCGGATCAATATTCACTTTAAAACAAATTTCAAACTCACGAAACACGTTAACAATGTTATTCATCATGCTAGCTTGACCCAACCAACCAAGCGTTTAGTCGATATTGTGAAAAGCAAATGAGTCTTTTGTATTTCAAGATAATTATTTTAAAAGTGTATTCTACTCGCAGTGCTATCTCTATGCTGGTTCCCTGCATCAATGGGCTCAACACAACTCATCCGTAGATGCGGATGCGGGTACGCAAAAATCATGCCATCACATTGATTTCCTGGCATTAAAGGGGGTGTCCCGCAAGCATAAAAGTGTGCATTATATGTTAGAAAAATAACTATCGAGCACAACTTTTGTAATTAAATAGAACAAAACACCACACTTATGACAAAAACAAATAAAAACCGCAATCTCTCAACATGCACTTTTTAAAATTCGCGGCGATCGAAAGTCACAGTGTCGATGATGTCATAGTTATACAATGCACATGCGCAAATTTGAGCACCGATCGATACCCATGACGTCATCGACACCGGGACATTCGATCGCCGCGAATTTTAAAAATTGCTTGTTGAGTGATGGCAGTTTTTATTCATTTTTGTGACTAGTATGGTGTTTTGTTCTATATAATTACGTAACTTCGGCTCGATAATTATTTTTCTAACAAATAATGCTCAATGTTGTGCTTGCGGGACCCTTCCTTTAAAGCCACATGCATATGCATGAAACAAATAAATAGTGCAGCGCGCCCTGAGCGCGCTTCATATTGCGCCGTAGTCATGGCAGCGCGACAATGCATTCGGAATTCGATGCGTCACCTCAACCCAGGATATATAATTAGAGCGTCCTTGACCTCAACTACAACTTGTGTTGATTGTTATTTCCTGTATATGATAACAGAGCGACAACGTAATGTGGTGTAGAGTCGATTCTCGCAAGAAATAATTATTAAAAGAACAATCATTGTTACGCACGTGTAGTCCTACAATTTAAGAAAAATTCAAATTAACCGTGTCGTTATTCCATAAATATATATATAAAAACAAAATAGTTTAATGTATTTCAAGATAATTCTTTTGGGAAATATAATTCATACTAGCGCTATCTCAGGCCTGCACCTGTGAATAATGGTGAAAATCAAAATCATTGTTACGCGCATGTAGGTCTACGCAGTGGCGGATCCAGGATTAAAATTTACGGGGGGCTGAAACCCAAAAAATCGTAAAAGGTCCCCAATTTTTTTGCCGTCAGCTCGTGAAATTCTGCTAAGTGGGGGGTAATCATGATACATTGTGCCTTTCGTTTCAAGAAAATACAGCCATATTCCAAAATGTGAGTTAAATTACTCTACTTATAAGATATAAGAGAAACTTCATTTCAAGTTTCCCATAGAACATAGAACAAGTGTGGAATACCTATTTGGACGATAAATTGCTACTGTTTCTAGTAGTATATATATATCTAAACGAAACCTATAGGCCTACAGCTAAAACAATTGGCATAACACCTTTAAATTCATGAGTTTCATTTCAAGAGAAGGATTTGTTATCCAAACGAGTAGTTGTTTGCAATACAAGCAGCCATACATGGTACTCACATGGCAGGCGAGACTAAATGCAATGATTTGTGACCATTTATAGTGCTACCATATAGATGGGGTGACCGGTGACGTCACACCGGGCAAAACGTCAAACGTGGCTAGTTGCTATTGTTCTTTACCCGGCAGTTTGCGCGCGCATCCTGTTTTGTTAAGGACCCGTGCTTTTAAAACTCGCGCCAAAGCATTATCAAGGGCAATACGGCATAGCGGACAGTGTTGTGGTCATATGCTGTTCCCTCAAGCGTGTATCGACAGTCCAGTCCCTTCGCCCGTTGCGTTTGTTGATAAACATTGGATGTAAACAACGGTCACCTCATCTATAGTATCGAAACACTTAGAAATGATCCAATATATAACGGCTCGAAAAGGTATGCATTAATCGAAGCAAATAACCAAGTGCATAATTTTGTTCTGCGTATTTTGACACCTCGATCGTTGAGATACGATGTTGCGGAGCGGAGTTATTTTCATTTCAATGATCGTGGGTCAGTTGATTCATCAGTTGAAGAATGTCCTGCTAATAACTAATTTGTGTTAAAAGTGAAAAAAAAAATGAACGGGAAAACCTATTATTACCTGTTTATGTCAAAGGTCAAGCGGTTTCTCTAGTCTGACCACACCGTCTTAGAAAGTGGAGTTGAAACTGACTGACCTCTATTTCAAACAAATCTTGCATCCGAAGTGTTTAAGCGCTTGCTTGCACAGGAAGGTGTCAATATTTGGGATTCGTCACCATCCAATGAGCTTCATGGAATTTTCATTTTGTTGATCATTGACATGATGTACATCTGGTTTTTACATACAATCTTCACTGATGCAGTAGATTTAACATACTCCTTTCGGTTGGTCAATTAATGTTTTTCCACTGAAATGATGGTTTCGTAGTATTGGAGACAGCTTCTTTTAAGGGTATTTTTACCTAATTTAAAAATAAATGGGTTTGTAATTAGTCAAATTTGACTAAATCAATGCATCAATCAGCCAGTCCAGGCCATAAATATCACCGATATTGGATAGGTAAGAATTTGATGCCGCTACGATATACTCTTTGAAATGCCTAATCAAATTTGACTAAATCAGTGTAAAATTCGAGTTCAACCAGAGACTTGTCATTTATGATCAGTAATAACCATTTTGAAAAACGAGTCAGTATTGATGGCTTTTTCTTGCTACGACGTGCTACAACGTAAATGAACTTGTTGCTGTATATTTTGTAACTCAGTAAAGATGTGGGAATTTTATTTAACATGCACGTAATTATTTTGACGAGATTTTATTCTTAATACTCCAGAATTCATTTCTCAACATCTTTTCTTTCAATATTTGATTTTTATTATTTGATGCAATATACATATTTTGCAGTATATGCCGTCAAGGATAGCATTATAATGTTATGGTCACGCTCATAGCCTCTATATAAATAATAAAATATTCATGGTTCCTGTGTTAGTGAATAAATCAGTGAGGATTTTATAACTATGAATCGCAGCATCGTTAGATTTATATAGCCCTACCATATTTAATGGCGCCATTTCAATCAAGAGTTTGATGATGGCGCTTTTAGGCCACGAAGAAAAAACCCTGTTCTACGGGGCCGACCAACACTTTTTTTTGAATTTTCAAAAATTAATGCAGACATTTGTTGAATATTTTTGGGAAACTGTTTGCCAATTCTCAATGTTTTTAAAAAGGTTTGTAAATTTCAAAAACTGTCGAAATTCACCATTATTTTTGCACGACAATTTTAACCCAAAAAAACCACCCGACCAACGCAGGACAGTTTATTCGGACAGGTACTCGTTATTTGTTCAATCCTAACTTTAGTTTCTATAGTGATATTATTGTCAGAAATCGTCGTTATTTTAGTTTCTTTATAGGATGACTTTATGATAATCATTATCATAATGATTTTAGATATAATGCTTGAAATAGTACAAGGATAATGAGCCAAATTGACCTTTCATTGACCTATTGACCTTTCATTGACCGGTTGACCCTTCTGTTCAACTATAACCACAACACCTCTGTTCAATATAACGTATATAAGTGATGGTCAAATAGGAATAATTATCGAGATTTTCCTTTTAGAAACAATCTATACAATGTATGCTATTCATAATACTTACACCGGATATTTACGAGGACGACTTGTTCCAAATTGTAATTTGAAGACTTACATACATAAGGTTTTAGATATATGATCGCTTTGACAGAAATGTCATTATTATGTGTCATTATTTGTTTAAATTGTTCGGATTGACTCGTAGTCGTAAGAGGAATGTTTTATGACCTGATATGCTATCCTGCTGCGGATTTTAGAAATGAAGCATGATCCGTAAATTATTACACTTTTTTTTTATTCATATGCTTCCCACCACATTTCATACTATCATAAATCGTCATGGTGCAAGTATCAAGTATCTCCCCTAACTATAACATAATGCAGGCCCGTATGGTATCCCTGCATAACTGTCCTTTATAGCATTTTGAAAGGTTCCAAAAAGAAGGGAGAAAAAATAAACAAAAAGAAAAATACGTCTTTAGAACCTGTATTGGTTCTCTACAGAAGTTGTGTGGGTTCTTCAAATTAAAGAACCTTTAAACCCTGAGGGTTCCATATATACGGGACAGCCAAGAACCCCTGAAGCACCCTTTTTTTCTAAGAGTGTAGAACTCGTTTCATAGGTTGCAATTGAAGGGCTGTGATTCAATGGAGTCTCACATGAAAGAAACAGTGAGTGTATATGTGTCAGGTTTCATTTTTGACTTGTGACTTGACTTGACATTATGCCCAATGACTTGCCCGAAATGTAATGACTCGGTTCTATCGAGAGAAAAAAAAATGAAAATGACTTAAGTGTCTTGACTTGTGACTTAAGGTTTAGTGTTTTATGCGACTTGTTACTCTAGGGTTAGTGACTCGGTCACAATTCACTGCAAATGTGGTTGGTCAACAATTGACCAACGTTTGATCTTATGAACGATCTAATTTGTTTGTCAAACTTTTAACCAACTGCTTTTGGAACACATTTTAACCAACGCTTGGTTAAAAAATATGCCAACACTGTTGAGCAAGATGTTTCAACAATTGTTGGCCAAATATAATGATTAAACAGGTGGGTAATAGGAAATATAATTTGACCAACTGTTGGTCAATGTAATGAGAATATTTAACCATATATTGGGCACTCTTTTACTTTATGCCAACAGTTGGTCAAAATCTTGGGTCTGGTTAGGGTTAGGGTTTCAAAGGTAATTCACAATTATAATCCTACATACACATGATATCATTCCATCAAGAACGAGTTCAAGTATTCCGTGAATAATTTTCTAATTGCATGCCTACAAAATGTACATTTTCTACGGTAATGACAGTAAGCTTACCAAAAACATTGGTAATTGCTTAGCTTACCGTCATGACCGTAGAAAACGGTAAGCTTCCCAATGTTAGTAAGGGATTAAATCATGTTTCAGCGTTGTGCATCACCAATCGACAACGGGGTTCGCGCGTCTTCGTGGTTTATTTCACGAGGGCAACGCCCGAGTGAAATAAACACGCAGCACACGCAGAAAGCGAGTTGTCGATTGGTGATGCACATACGCTGAAGCATGATTTAATCCCGTTCAAAAACGACTAGGGATTTAAACGCCATTTCATAAACAAATAGACAATGCAAATAAGAACATTATTTTAATGCAGGCCTACTTCATTATCAACAATTTCATTCAATTATCAAAAAACTGAAATGACCAAACTAACCTATAATTAAGTTCCTGTAAGTTTCTAAACTCGATGAAAACATTTGGCATGGTCATTTCAAAAACATCACACATTGTGACTGCGATCGCGTGAATACAGTATCCGCGTGGTGCGGATCGATCGGCGCGGTGGTTGCCCATGGCAGCGTTGTTTAACTCAAATTGACAACGCTTTGCTACTGTTGTTGAAAGCATAATAATTGTGACTTATCCTTTGAAAGTGTCTATTATTTCCGGTGGAAGGCCCCAAGACCCCAGCAGACGCGATACCGACATGACTTTCACGTTCGCCGTTCTGATGATGAATGATGAATTCGCAAGCAAACAATGGGAATGATGCCCAACTGTTGGGCAGTTCTAGCTTACAGTGCGTATGATCGGTCGTCTTTGCCCAACAAATTTGCCCAACAATTTTGATTTATTCAAATTTCAAAAACTCAACTGTTGCGAGTTTTAGTCAAAATAAATGGGCAAAACAAAGGTTTACCCAACTGATGTGATGATATCGGTTTTGTTGGGTAAATCTTGACCAACAAATTAGAAAAATGCTTTGCCTTAACCGAATGCTTCAAAGATAAGGCTCATGAAAGTGAATTGTTAGTTTCCCGTTACATTTTTTTGGGTCAGTGAGTAGGCGACTATTTCATTATTCATTATTCATTATTTTTAAAACATTCATTATTTTGATAATATGAGCCCAAATACGTGTAGCGTATAGAACCAAGAGTGTATAATTGTGAATAGGGGCATAGATATGTCCTTACTACAATAAATAAAATGTTCTCGGTGTAGTGGCCAATCATCCACTGGACTATATCGTTCTTCCTTCTACAGCGACCTTCACCGAGAGTAGCATCGTCAAAGCAACAAAAACAATCCTCAAAAAACATTCATGTGATAGCTAGCTAGCTGCACCAGGGCGGTGCCACTGTACACAAACTCCCATTGCCGAGATTGAAGCCTTTCTAATAGGTACATTGCGCGCCCTCATTATGCAAGAGGTACATCGCGCGTCTCAAGGACTTTCGTGCTGTCAATCATAGCGTTGTCATGATAACGCTTCATTCCAAGAGGTACATCGCGCGTACTCACGCCCACATGCCCATATATAGGAGGCTTTAGTTTTGCGATTCGAATTTCCGCTCCCATGCTACACCAGTAGTAGACTCGTGCATCGTCTTTTTATAAAGATAGCCTCTGTCGCACCGGTTTGCGTTCACTCGTCGCTATCATTTTATCAAACGGTGTGAACGAAGGAACAAGAGTTGTAGCAGATACTACACTGTCGTCCACTGCAGTTTTCAAAGTATAGTTCACGTATGCTTTCAGTTTCATAGCGGGGTAAAAATATGCTTGTATCTTCTTATAAATGTTGAAATTTAAAAGGAAATAATTTACCCGTAGTAATTAAATATATAATTTACCATTTTTTTATATTTTCTTTACATTTTGTGTGTGCAAATATCGTATGTTTGGGCTTATTAATTGTACATATTTAGTGTATTTTACTTCAACGATACGGTATATTTATAAGCACATTCTTAATGTATGGTGCATGGTGGTTAGTGGCTCTGTTGCGAACTTGCGATCACGATTCGGTAGAAATGGATTGATGGAAATCAGCGATCGCGGAGGCAATAATTAAATTTCTTTGTGGTGTATAGGCCTGCTGTACAAGTTGTACGGCTTCGAAAAGTGCCTCGAAATCGCTAAAAATGAAAAAAAAATTGTCATATGGACGGGTTGGTATGTCGAGTATTCGATTTACATCGTATTTGTACTTTTGATGAAATACGATACAATTGTAGTCAAACTTCGCTTATTTTTCTAAACAAACAAATAATGAAATATTTACCAAATAATGAAATATTTACCAAATAATGAAATATTCACGCGGGGACCAAAATGTGAGTCGGTCGGGTAACGGGAAACTAACAATTCACTTTCATTAGCCTAATGACCAATATATTTGCAGTGAACGTTGGTTTTAATACGGATTGGTTACCATAGCAAACATGTCAACAGACATTACAAAGGCTGAAATACATAAGAGACAGAGTTTTTCCAATGATATATAGTTATTACCACAAGTTTTGGCGCATAGAAGATATACGGATAAATTAAAATGAATTTACCATTCAAAGCTGTAGTAAATACTATGGATTTTCACGAAAGCGAGGGAAGGGGAAATATCGTTGTTGGTATTTTGAAAATAAGCTTGCATACAATGTTATAGAAGTACAATATTGAGTTTACTTTGACTAAAATTTGTTGTTTACAGATTAAATGAGCCAATATTGCTTTTGCATAAAACTTCAAATGCTCCATCAAATGGTCTATTCGTAACAATTATACATGTGTCAATGTTAATATTTATCTTAAAGTTTGGTTAATACGAGGGGGTATCATAAAGTTTTAGAAATCACCCAGAAGTGAAGGAGCCAGAAACTTCATTTTAATGCGTGATACTTCAGACATCTTCACAAAGTCCCTGTGCAAAGTCACACATTTCTCCTACATTTTTTTACCTGTCCACAGACTGCCATTGTAGAGATCCTCAGATTGACCGCCATTGATTGATTCTCAGATTGTGTTATTCCTCAAAACAGCAATACATAGTTTAAAGTTTTGACAGAAAGGGGTCAAAGGTCATTACAAACAAGCTTGGTGCAAATAATACTATGGGTAACATGGGGTGTACACAGATTGACATCTGATGACCCCTACACGACCTTTGACCCTTTCTGTCAACACTTTAAACTATTTGTTTCTGTTTTGGGATTAACACAATCTGAGGCAAACTGAGGATCAATCAATGGCGGTCAATCTGAGGATCTCTACAATGGCGGTCTGTGGACATGACAGGTAATAAAAAGTGGGACAAGTGTGTGACTTTGCACAGTGACTATGTAAAGATGTCTGAAGGATCACATATCAAAATGAAGTTCCTGGCTCCTTCACTTCTGGGTGATTTCTAAAACTTTTTGATACCCCCTCGTATAATCAATATTTCAAAAGTTAATGTTTCATACAGTATTAGGCTTAATTATTGATCTATTTTGGGTTTTCTCAAACAAATCAATCACACCTAGAATTTAACTTGCGTTCTTATTTTTGCTCTTGAAGAATACTATCTATATTATACAAAGTATACCCCAGGCGCGGAAAAAACGATAAATATGCATGTGTAGCTGTTTCACTTGCGTCAGATATGACGTTACTGATTTAGTATGTTGCGTTTCCTCACTGAGACATTTTGAATGAATGTTTTTCTTCTATTTGTTTGAATACTTGTGATATATTTTATATGGCATGTTGAGTAGGTCATCACTTGCCTGTACGCAATACACCGCAGGCATAAGCATAGATATCTAGGTGTATACATGACAGTATGATACAGACGGTCAAATTGCATAGTAATGTCAAAGTAATAAACATGCATCTGATGATATCAATCATAACCTGTTGAAGGTTCCATCCATAACCTTTCAAATGAATAAAACGTGAATACTACGATTAGATTATTAGATTATTTATTGCAACGCAAACGTTTTACGATAATGACAGATATTTGTTAGGAAAATCAAGTTCCTTATTCATTCTGAGTCTGTGTGTCTTCAAAATCTGTTTCTCTTATAGTCGTATCATGGCGTCTATCTTGAGAAGGTCAAAGTGATGCATGGACAATAAAAATCAAATTTAAAGTTTATCCACGTAATATTTTAAATCAAAACATCAATTTGAAATAAAACTGGCTCAGTGATTATTCATGCTTAAATATTTATCGAAATCCCGGATCAAAATATTGACCTACGGGACGTTTTACATCCGCAAAGCACACGTCGTCCAAACATTGCAGGGTCCCTATCAAGACATTTACAAAAATCAGGATTCACGGTATGAAATCCTCCCTTACACATGGCAACTTGCTTGAATTGGATTATGTTAAGGATGTACGTACACTACCTCTATTAAATGAATATACTTAGCAACGATGTTTGCCCAGTTATGTTGAAAATCTATCGCTTTGGACTTTGACCTTCTCGTAATATGTTTCATCCAACATAATTGTTATATTTGTGTATAGTTGACACTTCATGATGTCACATTAGTAGAGAGATTAATTTATTTTTCCTAAACCAGTGTTACGTTTTTAAACAATATTTTACATGCAGTGTATACACGCCATAAATAACACAATATAATAGTGAATTTGCTCAATTGTTGATTTTGCTTTCGGGTTTTGTTGTCAAAATTAATGCCTCTATCATGTATATTTAGCTAACAAGAATTGTTGTCATATAATTATAAAATTGCTGACTATTAACGAAATGGCCTTTAAAAATATACATAGGCCTATTGCCCAAAATTGCCTCTAAGAGTACTTCAACGCTCATCGTAGCTATTAATGGCGGCTCCATTAGCGGTGTATTGCTTGTGGTAATATTGATCATTAAAAACGTTTAAAATCCATGCAACTCTCATCGCAACTCAGTTTGTATAATAGCCTAACGCTAAGCAAAATCAGGATATAGAGAAGACTTGTAGAAATATTTTGGCACCAAACTTACAATAACAGCTATCTTTTTTGCCATAATACAGACGAAAGTTCCCCGAACTATAAAACTGCACTTTCATACATATAAAAGCGTAGTATAATGGGCTGAATAAAGTCACGGATGCGACATACAAAGAGGTAGGGAAGAGGAAAAAGGTTCTCTACAACGATTGTTTTAATTTCAGACTGATATAATCCTTATTATGAACATTATCAATGTTGTGCACAACATTTAACAAGTGAAAACATTTTTGAACAATATCTACATGAATGGAAAGTGAGGAACACGATGCATGTGATTTCAGTGACTTATACAGTGCGTCCAGCAAATCGAATAATTTCATAGTATTGCGAGTTATGTGGCCAACCCTTTCAGCGTGTGTTTTATATTGAGGGTCCTCCACCAAAAGGAGTCATGTTTGGTACCAAAATGATTCCACAATTTGTTCTTTCCAAATATATTTACAATTTGGTACTGCGACTTATTTTAAGAGAGATATCCATCCATCTGTAAAATGGATTCGAAGAAACCTTTGGGAAACCCTGTGCTTTGTAGCGCTAAATAATCGGCCGAGTGCACCAATGGCGAGTAACTGAGGAACAGCGTTACCTTGCTAGTAAGTGAGGGTAAGTCATCATTTTGAGACTGGTGATAAATACAGCATGGTTTGATGGAAAGTAAGGCAAACTACAGGTCCCGCGGTGTTGGATGACTGTTGACTACCTCCCAACGGGGAGCGTATGTAGATAGTCATCAGTCATCCAACACAAAGGTACCAGTAGTTTGCACTACTTTCCAGAAATGAACCATGTTGTATCGCTCGTAAGTTACGCTAGTTTGGTGCACTCTGCCGAATACGTCATATCATTGACTTATTTTTTCAGATGCACCTCTATTTTTAATGAAAAACAGAAAGGCGCAAGTTAATACATAGTCAATATCTAAGTATCACTTCTTATAACAAGTGAAGTGAGTCAATTTACACAGATCTGATTTACGTACAAAACTGTTCAAAAAATAATTTAACAATTCGACAATATCGAAGTGCATATGTATTTTCTACAGTTGCAATTTGCAAGATCTATGCCAAAATAATGAAACTGGTTGCTTAAATTAAATCCAGACTAAAATACGTAATCCGTGTATACACATCAGGCAGAGATATTATGCGTATGAAACGTAAATACTTCCCTTATAAACACTCTGTATATCAATCAAGGACACTTTATGTATAAAACATAGTCTCTGTGCATACAGACGTAATATTACTGGTCTTATTCCATTATGTCCATAACATTTCTATGAATTGTTTCAAGAAAATGAAATTTAATAATTTGTATTATGCGCCAGTGGCGTAGCCATGTTTTTCATATTGGGGGTGGGGAAAAATATGAAAGTGAACCGACGAGGACTTTACCAGAAAGTCCATTGAAAAAATTGCCGCCCAGTCAAAATTTTGAGAGCGGAAGAGGGGGGAGGACATGTTTTACCAAAACCGCGCGCAAAAAACCGACAGTGCCAATCTTTACCGACAGTGGCAAGTTTCAACCGACACGATTCGAATGACCTAATGGCCCTGTCACACCATGGCGTATGGCCTGAACGTATACCTATGCCGACGTATACAAAAGAAACCTCGAAAATTGTCAGAGTCCAAGAACGTCCAACTTCCCAACGAATTTGCATAGGAAAAGTTGATATCGGTGTTGTTGGAATGGACGTATCCATAGCGTATCCATAGCGTATTGAACGTATACATAGCGTATGACTAAGGGAACAGTTCCATTTGTACGCGATAAAAATTGCGAGAATGTTCCGGGCCCCGATGAGTTTTTTATCAGGCCCCGATGAGATTTTTAGCGCGTACAGTTGCGAGTAGCAAAGGATTATTTATCGAGTAGCGTATTACTGCTTGTTTAAATATAACGAAAGATAAGTGGTCGGTATGTAAATAGAGCTTCGGGTTATTTATTCTAGTTGTAAGGTACAAATTCAGCATTTCATGTTTTTAGAGATAATGTTATTGATGAAATTTATATTTTGGGAGCATACCCCAGGGTATGGCAGAGGCCTCGTATCGGGCCCCGATGTATATTTTATCAGGGCCTGATGTCTATTTTAGCGCGTATCAACTTGAAAAACATCGGGTCCAAAACATATCAGGCCCCGGTACAGTCGCGATAAATTTATCGCGTATAAATGGAACTGCTCCCTAACGTATTGATAGCGTATCACTAACTTATAACAAACTTTTATGACAGCGTATACGAGCGTATGAACAACGGATGTTTAACGTATTCGTAGCGTATGTCTGCCATGTTCGACCGTATCCTCAGCGTATCCGCGGCGTACAACGAACACGTGACCTATGCCGCTTTAGAAATTGAGTTGCGTACACGGCGGGACAAGTGTTGCCAGTTCAAGTAAACGCGGCCTAAATGATAAATATTAAAATATCTAGAAGGATAAATTATTAAAGTAAAGGCCCTGTCACACCATGCCGTATCGCCTGAACGTATGCCAACGTATGCGAAATATCGAAAAATACGTTGGTGTACGTTGGTGTTCGCTGATATAAGTTACGGGTAAGTTGGTGATACGTCGTTTACGTTAAGAGCACGCCGTGATACGCTGTGAAAATTTGAAACACGTCGAGCCCGCGAAAAATTATTGAGCATGTTCAAAATTTCTCGACGTGTGCTTAATACGTTCTGCATAAGTTCCCGATAGGTTCGTGATACGTTAGACATACGTTTACATACGCTGACATACGTTAGACATACGTTGACATACGCTGACATACGTTAGAGGTACGTCCAAAATGTTGCCCTAAAGGCCCTGTCACACCATAGCGTATGGCCTGAACGTGGCCTGAACGTATGCCGACGTATTCAAAAAATAGCTCGAAAATTGTCAGAGTCCAAGAACGTCCAAGAACGTCCAACTTCCCAACGAATTGCGTAGGAAAAGTCGACATCGGTGATGGAATGGACGTATCCATAGCGTATCCATAGCGTATTGAATCTAAACATAGCGGATGACTAACGTATTGCACCCAATTCTGATAGTCCAATACAGTAATAACTGTAATTAAAGTGCGTATTATATTACAGTTTTACTGTGCCTGTGTTATAACACGGTAACATGTGTTACGGTATATTACAGTTGTTACTGTCCCTGTGTTACAGGGTGTTAGCACCCTCAACGGAATAAAGCGCAATAACACTGACAATGAAGTATACGTACAAATACGTATACTGTACGTATTTTATATTTGACACCTTTGAAATGATATTGATACATAATTATTTGCCAAAACACTCAGGGGGTTGGTGGTCGGGGAGGTAAAAACAAGGATATCACAAGCATAAACTATAAGTATTGGATATCCAACAATCTTAAACTATAAATATTGGATATCCAACAATCTTAAACTATAAATATTGGATATCCAACAATCTTAAACAATAAATATCGGATATCCAACATTCTTAAACTATTTTCGTTAGTGTTATTGCGATTTATTCCGTGCAAGTGCGGCGGAAGTGTTATAACACAGGGTACTCAGGGGGTTGGTGGTCGGGGAGATAAAAACAAGGATGGCAGGTAAAAACAAGGATGGCACAAGCATAAACTATAAGTATTGGATATCCAACAATCTTAAACTATAAATATTGGATATCCAACAATCTTAAACTATAAATATTGGATATCCAACAATCTTAAACAATAAATATCGGATATCCAACATTCTTAAACTATTTTCGTTAGTGTTATTGCGATTTATTCCGTGCAAGTGCGGCGGAAGTGTTATAACACAGGGTACAGTAACAACTGTAATATACGCCTAAAACCGTCATTAAGGCGACAGAGAACAATGCGTTTTATTCCGTCTTTTGTTCGTTAGGGCGATATGAATGGTTTAAAATGACGTTAAGGCGAATTTTTGTCAAAAGAAATTCGCCTTATTCCACTATTAGGATGATTATTATATCACTAACTTATAACAAACTTATGACAGCGTATGACAGCGTATACGAGAGTATGACCAACGTATGCTTAACGTATTCGTAGCGTATGTCTGCCGTGTTCGACGTATCCTCAGCGTATCCTCGGCGTACAACGAACACGTGACCTATGCCGCTGCAGAAATTGAGTTTCGTACACGGCGGGACAAGTGTTGCCAGTTCAAGTAAACGCAACCTAGATGATAACTATTAAAATATCTAGAAGGATAAATCTATAGGTCCAACCTATAACTTACGAGTAACGTACCTCTAACGCATGTCAGCGTATGTAAACGTATGTCTTACGTACCACGAACCTATCGGGAACTTATGCAGAACGTATTTAGCTCACGTTGAGTAAGTCGAGAAATTTTGAACATGCTCAATAATCTTTTTTGGGCTCGACGTGTTCCAAACTTTCACAGCGTACCACAGCGTGCTCTTAACGTAAACGACGTATCCCCAACTTACCCCTAACTTATATCAGCGTACATCAACGTACACCATCGTATTTTTTGATTTTTCGCATACGTTGGCATACGTTCAGGCGATACGCCATGGTGTGACAGGGCCTTAAGGCACATTGGCGTTATTTAATAGTGATACGTATATTAATATGTATTTACAATAATATTTAGTCGGTCTCGATTTAATATCTCTTAATGTTGACTTATAAACAAATAACGGCTCTTTGCTTAATTATTGTGTTGGTTGCCCTGAAACGATAGAACATTTTTAATGACCTTCGTACGTTACGAAATTTGGTAATTGGACATAGTTTTAAATCCGTCCAGAGCGGAAACGATACCATCTCTCTCTAATCGCTGCCTCGACATCATTCAAGTGCCTCCTAAAATACCACCCTGCCGTATAAAGGTCAATGCTCTCAGTCACTAAGAAAAAGGAAGTCAATCAAATACTGGTATTTACGTCTCAATCAAATACTGGTATTTACGTCTTACAACTCGTTAACTTATTTTCATGAAAAACTAGCCACTTTGCGAGTACCGTGCGTATTAACAAGTTGTAAATGTATGTAAAAGCTTCATTTTCGATGATTCTTGTCTCATTTTACTCCGATCAATTAGGGGAGGATGGGGCAACTGGACCGGTTAAGCATATTTCATGATATAAAAGCTTAAAGCTCGTGTAAATATTTATGGAATTGCTATGAAATTATCACCCATGTAACTGTTTACATATAACATATAATCAATGTTTAAAAATATCCAAACAAAAGGCCAATTACCACTAACTAAAAACTTTACTTGGCACGGTCCAGTTACCCCATCGTTGGGGCAACTGGTCCTATATGTTCCAACGGTTAGAATACACAGAAATCATTGATTGACAACACGGTAACTAAGCAGTATTTTCTTTACAAACTCATTTCCATATTATTTAACGTGTAAAAATGATACAGGTCTCATGAAACCCATGTTTTATACAGTTTTCGTGGTTAACGTATAAAAAGCAGTAATACTAATGGTGTACAAAGCAAGCGCAATTTTCGACTGCACGTTTATTATAGATAAAACGCTATGAACCTAGTTAAATGGTTACATGGTTGTGATATTCAGACGCCCCATACATTTGTCTATATATACCCCTTTCTTTAATGATTTTATTTACTTCATGTAATCATCATTTAGTACTTATAATAAACCATCTTGATATTTAGCCAGCTTTTCATGTTACAGGGGAAGTTAGTTAATATGACAATTATGACCCAACGGTTGATATACACAAACAGCAGTGGATAAAATACATAAATCATGATATTTCGTCATAGCAAATACCTTTACAGACACCATTCAAAATATAATAAAGATGTAATTCATAATACCGAGGTTTTAAACCATTCTAAAGCAATTTCATGTCATATTGTAATCCTTCAATATCAGAAATAGTGGTATTAGACCCGAAATGCCCCAAAATGTCTAAGAACTTGAAAGAATGTGAATTATTTTATATTCTATTCACATTTCAATACCGAGTCATGTTTTATTGACACTTACAACTCATTTTCAAAATATATTTTACAATTTTGATTAAGTTTTTGCAGGCGGTCCAGTTGCCCCACACCCCTTCGGACCACTTACCCCAACAAATGACGTAGCACTTTGTCGAGATGAAACGTTATTAAAACACGCCTGTGACGTAATACATTTTACGCCAAAATGTTTTAAAACATACCACCATTTGTCATAATAATCAATAACTCCAATACATTTCAGAAAAAAAGGAAAAACTGCATTTTTGTTTTTAGCCATTACACAGATTTCTGTAGCCAGTGAGTATCTTTGAATTCGCAAATATTACGGCGTTCGGGTCCTACAAGCATGACAAGTAGACGAGTGTCTTTAGATAAGTAAGAAATGGTGTACTTTGTTATTTGCAAATTCATGAACTAATAACTCTACCAAATGAATACCCGTGATAATGATTTAAGTTGAAGCATTCTTTAAATGATAATATTGATCGGAAATCCAAACCAATGTCCCAAATTAGCAATATGCGCCATTTTACGGTCATTTCAACCACAACCTATGGTTTTAATCATATTTCGGAAAGTCCCTAAGCACACTACAATATAGCACCCATCAAATGCAATATGCACCTAGTATCTTAAGACGACTGTACTGCATGTATATATTTACTGTTGCATATCTGTCAATCATATAAAGTACATTAAACATGATCTAAACCCATCTTCATATATCGCCCATACTATCTGTGGATTTTCAATCAGTCACTCAGGGAGTTAGCTTCAAAGATATGGAGAAAAATCACATGTGTAAATACCCTAAAGTTCCAAATATTTTGGATTGTAGAAGGTAAAGATATATGTCAAGTATCAACAAAAGTCGTATTGTTCAAAAGAAAGCAGTATGCCCATACAATTACAAAATCCTTCATTTCGGACAACTTGCCCCACGGTCCAGTTGCCCCATATTCCCCTATAGGTACCGTATGTAATGTTGTACTGAAAATGTGCTAAAGTGAACCAAGCGAAGGGTATACATGGTAGGCTATACTGGAACTGGAATACACTTTATTTATTTCTCATGAACGTTTCCTCATAATAAATCCACCTTAGAATAAGCTCCTGGGATCACCTGGACTAATTATATTGACGGAAATATTCATAACCTTGACGCGATGCATGAATCGTCAGAAATAAAATTGTTTTATTCATATGATGAATTCTGCTGAGCTCCCGCATTCGATTGGCTCCGTTCAAATCTCAACCGGGAAGTCGTGTATAAATAACTACTTACTTGGCATTCGTGGAATAAAATAAGTGTATCTTATTCAAATAATTTATGTTAGCGTATCCACCGCCCTTATTCAGAACCTCTCATGTTTCCATGATTTTTCTCGTACAGTTCTGCTGTACGAAATATGCGAAGGGGTTGTTAATATTTTTCATGGTGTTGAAAGGAGTGCTTATGAACGCAGCATTCCACTTCAGGTGGTGTAGAGGAGGTTAGTGTAGTGAGATGAAATATAGAAGGTCAAACCTGACTTACATTTCGAATAAATAAATATTTATCCATACACTTGAGATTACAAACAATGCCTTTGGGTCAAATTACGTTGAATAGAATTTAATTGTAAAATATATCTTGGGCGCACGTGTGTTTTATTACGAAACTGCACTGATGCGACCTGCATGAAAACGCTATAAAGGATTTTCCAAAAGTAACAAGGAAAACATAATATTATATCGCTTAATAAATCTTGACATTTCGTACCGGGCATTATATTATATGATTAAAGAGTTGTATTATGACATTTTATCAAGGTTTATGAACAGTGCCTTACCCTTAGGCTATTCTATAATGAATTTCTCGTCATCATTAAAAGACGTTTTGATTGGGATAGTGATCATACTGGTTTTAAGCATGAATATGATCCTCAAGAGAGAACATGTTGTTTCCCATTAAACTATTTGTATATAGATACAATTTACCGAAAGATTCGTTTTCCAGGCCGATGTTGCTATGGACGACGGATGCGATAAAATCACTGTTTTCGCTCGGAAACAGCTGCAGAAGTAGTTAAATCAAGAGTTTCTTTTCAAAATGGCACTGCAAACTGAGGCCAAAAAATCGCAAAAAGCTTGCGTAAATTCCCATTTGCTGATGGTAGAATTGTATTTAAACCATCAGAAACTAAATACATTTCCACCAATACTGTGAATCCAAATAATACAAGGATAGGCTATTCATTAAGCAACATGGGTTAAAATACGCTATTTGATGGTGCTGCTATATAAATCAAAATACCTTATTCCATTTAAATGTTATGACAAACCGTGGCCGTCTTTCATCGCCTCAGGGAGATATCGCTACAGACTCACTAGCAACAAATAAGGAATGTAGCACATTTTCAGGCAAAAGCAAGTATAGCAACCCGCTAATAATGTACAAATGACCTTATCAATGTTTAAGTTTTAAATTGCCGCACTTGTTAAAAGGGGTATTGAATTGAACCTCCCTTTAGCTCTCCGAAACGCAGAAATCCTGGAAAAGCAACTTAATGGATTTCTGAAAGTTATTTTTATATGTTAGGTAATTGTCTGATGATCGCACAAGCGTGAAACTCTGAGTAGCAACTGCCGTTCCAAATGGTCTAACTTATATGTTAGGTAATACATATTAATCAAAAGTGTTTATTTATTCCTAAAAGGCTAAGTTTTATTAAGAGTTCTTGGCATCAGGTAACGATCGATTTGGAAGAATTGATTATTCTTAAGTAGGTATTTGTCTTTTTCTTCTATAAATAAAGCACTATTATTTCACTAAAGACTTAGATCGTTACAGTTTCTTGACCTGCCAATCCTGGGTAAAATGCCTAAAGTTACCCAAAATGATAACATTCAGTAAATTAATGTAAAAGTACAAAGAACTTCCTTGAAGTTGACATGCAATTTGGCACAACATGATGAAACTTCATGATATTTTGCATAGGTTGTACAACTCCGTGTAATTTAGGCTTTCTTTCATGTTCTCGCATCAATAGAATATACCCTAATAATAACCATAAAATTGGAGTAGTAAGCGAATTTTTTTTTCTTCTTTAATACTAGTATTACTAGGTTAAACCTGAAGTCCTCATCAGCTTACTGGCATCTCCGCACACTTTCTAGCCTTAACCCTAACCCACCCGGTGTATTTTCCAACGAAATGTTTTTCAAGCGAAAAAAGCACACACAACAAGGGGTGCCACGCCCCGGGGTTTGAACCCACGACCTCTCGGTTGGCGGGCGAACGCTCTACCAACTGCGCCACGGGGGAAGCTGTGCTGGGCGAGTGTATTCGCCCAGCTATATAGCCCGGGGCCATTATTTCACACAAAAACCTCAGCGCCCGGTGGAACCGACAGGCTGGGAAATGGGATTTCATGGGATCCGGGGCTGTAAGGGTTAATCAAGGTGAAATTAGAGGGAAAAAGTGAAAATTAAAAAGAAGAAGAAAAAAATCGTTCCTTAACCCTAACCCACCCGGTGTATTTTCCAACGACATTTTTTTCAAGCCAAAAATGCACACACAGCAAGGGGTGCCACGCCCCGGGGTTTGAACCCACGACCTCTCGGTTGGCGGGCGAACGCTCTACCAACTGCGCCACGGGGGAAGCTGTGCTGGGCGAGTGTATTCGCCCAGCTATATAGCCCGGGGCCATTATTTCACACAAAAACCTCAGCGCCCGGTGGAACCGACAGGCTGGGAAATGGGATTTCATGGTATCCGGGGCTGTAAGGGTTAATATACTGTTATTTTAACATATATTTATAGTCAGAGGAACAATAGGCAGAAAGTGACAGGAGATAATGTAACACAGAGGGGGTCAAAGTGACAGATGGATGAATAGGGGACGGTATATCAAACTTGACAGCTGATTGATGAAGTGGATAATGTAACAAATAGATGACATAGACAAAGGGGAGATTAAAAAGTAAAAGGCAAATGGGATAAGAAAAAATGGTGAGTAAAATCCATAATGGTTATTGATGACTACAAATAAATAATAAAAATGGATGGAAATGTAAAATGACAGTTTGATGCATTTAAGGAGAAAAGATAAAACAAAGTGGGAGTAGGCCTATGGTAACAAATAATGGAAATGCACTGGCACGAGTAATGAAAATTACTATGCTTAGGAGACAATGTCGAAAATGTAAACATAGTGTCACACATAACAAGAAGTAAAAAATTGAAAAATGAAGTGAAGAAAAAGTGGAGAAAAACAAACGGGTAAAAAATACAAGTGATAGGTTAATCAGATACAAATGGAGGAGATGGGGGGGGGGGGGGTGAGTCTACTCATTCCCTTCCTGGATGTTTAGGCCATGGGGCTGAATAGTGAGAAGACGCTTCATCCATAGCTTCTCTCTACTGAGACGTACCACTTCTGAACGGCTACCGGTACCTAAAGATTCAATGCCCTGTAAGATCATATCAGACATAGTGTGGTTGGGAAGGTTAAAGTGGTGTCCGATCTGTGACCATAGGAGCGCTTCTTCAGTGAGTTTTTGGTCTTACCAACATACTGGACTCCACACACTCTACATGATAAGAGGTAAATGACATTAGATGTAGTACAAGTGATGTGACCCTTCGTCTTGTAGGTGGCATGGGTGGTGTGGCTAGTGAAGGAATCGCTTTCCTTGATGTGTTCCCGGCAAACGACGCACCTGCTGGTCGACTCGCACTTAGAAGTGCCATGCTGCGTAGGGAGAGAATCATCAGTCAATGGGGAAATGGTAGCACGTACTAACATATCTCGTAGGTTGCGGGGGCGTCGGTAGGCCAGGATGGGTATGTCAGGAACTGCACGACGAAGACGGTCTGATGTGTGGAGAATGTGGTGGTTAGTGTTGGTGATGTGACGTAGAGGAGGAAGGTTAGGATGAAATGTGGTAACAAGGGGAATCTTAGGGGTGGGGTCTTGGTTTCTAGACTTCTCCTCAAGGACTGTGGCTCTCGGGAGAGAGTGGACTTTCTTGATGGCTTGCTGGATTTTGGTAGAGCTGTGACCCCTGGTAACCCGATGCTTCTTCAAATTCTGTGCATGAAATAAGAATCTAGACTCGTTAGAACAAATACGTCGGAGACGGAGAGCCTGACTATATGCTATGCCAGTCTTACAATGGCGAGGGTGGCAGCTTGAAGCATGGAGATACTGGTGCGTATCTGTGGGCTTGGTGAAGAGATCTGTAGACAGTTTACCATTCTCAGCTTTCTGTATGGTTACATCAAGAAAGTGTGCCTGTTGGTGGGAGTAATCAGAAGTGAACTTAATGGTCCTGTGAAATGAGTTCATGTGATCAATGAATGTGAGGAGACTGCTTTCATCACTGGTCCAGATAAAGAATACGTCGTCGATGTACCTCAACCAAATTCAAGGTCGACAAGGTGCTTCAGCTAGCAATTGTTCCTCCAGCCTAGACATGAAAAGACAAGCCCATGAAGGAGCCATCCTAGTACCCATAGCTGTGCCATATACCTGCAAGTAGGTCCTGTCCATGAAAGTGAAGTTGTTCTTGGTTAGGACATGGTTCATGAGGCATTCAATATCAGGTATGGGAGGACTGGAATGACCAATCTTAGCCAAAGCTGTACGGCTTGCTTCGATGCCTTCCTGATGGGGAATGTTGGTATAGAGGGACTTAACATCAAATGTGCCAATAATTGCGGTGCATGGAACTTGGTTCTTGATGGCTTCGAGTTTCCTGAGAAAGTCCGGGGTGTCATGGATATAGGAGAGAACCTGTGGAACAAGAGGCTTGATGAAGTTATCGACAAAGAGGGATATATGCTCAGTTGGGGAGCCGTTGCCAGAGATGATGGGTCTGCCTGGGTTGCCCGGCTTATGGATCTTGGGAAGGAGGTAGAAGCGGGCAGCACTGCAATCTTTGGGAGATAGATACTCAAAGGCCTTGTCAGAGAGCTCATGACGCTGATGCATGTCATCCAGGGTATGCTGAATCTGTTGAGAAAATGTGTTAGTTGGATCGGAGTCAAGAACAGCATAATGAATGCGATTGTCAAGATGACGCATGGCTTCATCAATGTACTTCTGTCGGTCCATGACAACTACTGCTGACCCTTTGTCTGCTGGCTTGATGTTGATGTCTGTCCGTAAACCTGATGGAATTCAGTACCTGGCGTTCCTCCCTAGGGATATTGTCATGAGATCTGCGGGAAACTTGCTCAGAAGTGTTAACCTGGGTGCTAACGACTTGGACATAAGTCTCAAGGGCAGGGACTCTGTTCTTGGGAGGAACCCAAGTACTCTTCTTGTAGAACGGCTCAGGTGCAGATGGTGGGGCATCAAGAAAAAAAATCTTTGAGACGTATCCTCCGATAATACTGAGTAAGGTCCTCGCTAAGCTCAACTTGATTGACATCAGGAGGAGTGGGACAGAATTTAAGGCCCTTAGAGAGAAGTTTGTGTTCAGCATCAGATAAGGTGGAAGATGAAAGGTTAATGACAGTGGATGGAGCAGGTTTTGGTTCAGGAGGAGGTGGGCGCCTGAACCGCCGGTACTTGTGCCGTTTCTGCTTCTCCAACAGGCCAGCCGGGCAGGCCAGATATGTGTTCATGAGTTCAGTCCCCTGTCTTGATAAACAGCAATTTATTTCATTAGTAAACTGTAAAAATTGAGCATCTGAGATTCTGAGCAGCAATTCTCCAGTTCAAGTTGAAGCTTGACAATATCCTCATTCAAATGGTCTAGGGAAGACTCACAATGTAGAGACAGAATATTTATAAAATCTGTGTATAGTAAATCGTTTAATTGTAAAGTCCGAGCTAACTCGGGTCGTGACAATAGTACATAGTCAATATCCAAGTCTCACTTTTTAGGGAGTGTTCATAAATACCTTGGTGGGGGTGGAAAATGGAGGGGGTCAGAAGAATAAAATATGTCCGAGGCTAAAAAAACCGCCTCCCCACCGCCCCACCAAAGTATTTATGAACACTCCCTTATAACAAGTGAAGTGAGTCAATTTACACAGATCTGAATTACGTACAAAAACTGTTCAAATAATATATAATTAACAATTCGACAATATCGAAGAGCATATGTATTTTCTACAGTTGCAATTTGCAAGATCTATGCCAAAATAATTGGTTGCTTAAATTAAATCAAGAGTAAATTGCATATGGGCCTGTCAAACCATAGCGTATCACCTGATCTTATGACGACGCATACACAAATCAACTCGAAAATTGTCAGAGTCCAAGAACGTCAAACTTCCCAACGAATTGCAATATTTTGGTTTTTATCAATACTAGATAGCTATTTTCAGCCGATGTACATCAACGTATGCCAACTTACGAGTAACGTACCTCTAACGTATGTCAGCGTATGTCAACGTATGTCTAACGTACCACGAACGTACCGGGAACTTATGCAAAAAGGTTTTTTATTTTTTGAAAATCTTTATTATTTTTTTGAATTATCGACCAAAAAGTGCCAACAAATGTTTTTAGCACTTTTTGGTCTGTAATTCAAAATGTAATAAAGATTTTCAACAACAAAAACCCGATTCCTAGAAAATTGTATGAGGAATATAATAAGACTAATATGACAAAATTTGACACAATATATTTTGAGTTATCTTTGCAGAACCTAAAATGGGTAAAAAACACACGTGTTTTTATCATTTTTCCAAAATGGTCAATTTCATGATCATGGTTGGATTCATTGAACCCTTTGCTGCAAAAATATGTATAGTTTTATATAGATGAAAGGAATATTGAAGACGTTACGGCAGTTTTACGGAGTCTGTACCTGAAGGTGCACAGCCCCTTAAGTACACGTTGAGTACGCCGAGAAATTTTGAACATGCTCAATCATTTTTCGCGGGTTCGACGTGTTACAAATTGTCACAGCGTATAACAGCGTGCTCTTAACGTAAACAACGTATCCCCAACTTACCCCTAAATTATATCAGCGTACACCAACGCACACCAACGTAGTTTTCGATATTTTCGCATACGTTGGCATACGTTCAGGCGATACGACATGGTGTGACAGGGCCTTAAAGGGCCTGTCAGCCAACATATGCGAAATATCGAAAAATACGTTGGTGTATGCTGTTGTAAGTTAGGGATACGTCATTTACCCCTCGAAAAATTATTGAGCATGTTTAAAAACTCAACGTATGCCTGCGTGACGTGTGCTTAAAACGTTCTGCATAACTTCCCGGTAAGTTCGTGGTAGGTTAGACATACGTACGTTACTCGTTAGTTGATATATACGTTGATGTACGTCGGCTGAAGGGGAAACGTACTGCCAACGTAGCGATAACGAGATGATAACGTATATGTGCCGTATGTCTAACCTATGCCTGACGTATCTCCAACGAGTATCGACGTATTCTGACGTATCCACCTTATGCACAACTTATGCCTGGCGATCGTGTAACGTACATAACGTGTTTCTACAGTACAGCTAGCGTATGTGCCGTACAGCTAGCGAGCATTTGGCGTTTTGAGAACTTATTAAACGCGGTTAGTGTATTAATCAGTGATAGAGTAAACTTTCAATAACCTGCAATCCCTTGTATCACCCAATTTCCAACGTGAACTCTGGTGGGTAGAAACATGCCAAACGCGCCGCGCATTGGTTTCTCATAATTTACTCAGACGTTGGGCATAATCACTACATTGTCACCCGCTCAAAGTTTTGAACATGCTCAACAACATGTTGCTCTGCGAACCTATAGCGAACCACTTACGAATACAACGTATGCCAAATATGTCACGAACGAATGACAACTTACACGAACTATGAAAGTACACCCAGATTTCCAAAACGTCGGGCACACGTTGGCTCTATTCGTAACAGTGTGACGGGGCCTTAAAATAACAACTTACACGAACGTACGTACACGGTACACTCCAATTTTCCAAATCGTCGGGTACACGTTAGCTTTATACGCAACAGGTCGACAGGGGCCCAATATCCAAAAACTAATTCACGTAGTGTATGAGGAAATAGCCATGACTTTATAATATCATTATAAAATCAGTGATAAACAAAACAAGAGAAGTGTTGCTTTCATTCAAAGGTTTACTCAGTTCACGTCAGCCATATGACGATTTTATAAGTAATTGGATTTCTTACAAACCATATGTTATTGTTCGTAAAGTATTTATATTAACACCTCTTCTTGTTTTGTTTCCGAATTTTTCCTTCTTGGGTTACACAAGAGGTTATAACTCGATAGATCAACATTGAATGAAATATGAACTCATCATATTTTTCTTCTTGTTTCTGTAACTCCAAAATGTTGCCCTAAGGCACATTGGCGTTATTTCATAATGATACGTATATTAATTTGTGTTTACAATATTATTTAGTTGGTCTCTTTAATATCTCTTAATGTTGACATATAAACAAATAATTGCTCTTTGCTTAATTATTGTGTTGGTTGCCCTGAAATGATAGAACATTTTGAATCGCTGCCTCGACAACATTCAACTGCCTCCTAAAATACCACCCTGCCGTATTAAGGTGGATGCTCTCAGTCACTAAGAAAAAGGAAGTCAATCGAATACTGGTATACGTCTTACAACTCGTAAAATTATTTTCATGACAAACTAGCACTTTGCGAGTACCGTGCGTATTAACAAGTTGTAAATGTATGTGAAAGGTTCATTTTCGATGATTCTTGTCTCATTTTACTCCGATCAATTATAGTTATATATTAATATTAGTAATGTTGTATTGAAAATTTGCTAAAGTGAACCAAGCAAAGGGTATACATGGTAGGCTATACTGGAACTGGAATACACTTTATTTATTTCTTAGAACGTTTCCTCATAATAAATCTACCATGGAATAAGCTCCTGGGATCACCTGATCTAATTATATCGACGGAAATATTCATAACCTTGACGCGATGCATGAATCGTCAGAAATCAAATTGTATTATTCATATGATGAATTCTGCTGAGCTCCCGCATTCGATTGGCTCCGTTCAAATCTCAACCGAGAAGTCGTGTATAAATAACTACTTACTTGGCATTGCTTATGAACGCAGCATTCCACTTCAGGTGTTATAGAGGAGGTTAGTGTAGTGAGGTGCTTGATGAAATATAGGAGGTCAAACCTGACTTACATTTCGACTAAATAAATATTTATCCATACACTTGAGATTACAAACAATGCCTTTGGGTCAAATTACGTTGAATAGAATTTAATTTTAAAATATATCTTGGGCGCACGTGTGTTTTATTAAGAATCTGCACTGATGCGACCCTGCATGAAAACGCTATCAAGGATGTTCCAAAAGTAACACGGAAAACATAATATTATATCCCTTAATAAATCTTGACATTTCGTACCTGACTTGAAATCTGCTAAGTGAATTTGTCATTATATTATATGATTAAAGAGTTGTATGATATTTTATCAAGGTTTATGAACAGTGCATTACCCTTTTTCTATAATGAATTTCTCTCCATCATTAAAAAACGTTTATAGTGATTATACTGTATTAAGCATGAATATGATCCTCAAGAGAGAACATGTTGTTTCTTATTAAACTATTTGTATATAGATACAATTTACCGAAAGATTCGTTTTCCAGGCCGATTTTGCTATGGACGACGAATGCGTTAAAATCACTGTTTTCGCTCGGAAACATCTTTTGAAAATGGCACTGCAAACTGAGGCTAAAGATTCGCAAAAGGCTTGCGTAAATACCCATTTGCTGATGGTAGAAATCGCTTTAAACCATCAGAAACTAAATACATTTCCACCAATACTGTGAATCCAAATAATACAAGGCTAGGCTATATATTCATTAAGCAACATGGGATAAAATACGCTATTTGATGGTGCTGCTAAATCAAAATACCTTCCATTTAAAATTAAATGCTACGACAAACCGTTGCCGTCTTTCATCGCCTCGGGGAGATATCAGATTCACTAGCAACAAATACGAAATGTAGCACATTTTTTAGGCAAAAACAAGTTTAGAAACCAGCTTATAATGAACAAATGACCGTATCGGTGTATAAGTTTTAAATTGCCGCACTTGTTTTGAATTGAACCTCCTTAGCTCTCCGAAACGCAAAAATCCTGAAAAAAGCAAGTTAATGGATTTCTTAAAGTTATTTTATATGTTTGGTTATACATATTAATCAAAAGTTTTTTATTTATTTCTAAAAGGCTCAGTTTTATTAAGAGTTCTTGGCATCAGCTAACGATCGATTTGGAAGATATGATTATTCGTAAGTAGGTATTTGTCTTTTTTTCTATAAATAAGCACTACTATTTCACTAAAAGCTTAGATTGATACAGTTGCTTGACCTGCCAATCCAGGGTAAAATGCATAAAGTTACCCAAAATGAAAACATTCAGTGAATTAATGTAAAAATACAAAGAACTTCCCTGAAATTGACATGCAATTTGGCACTAACATGATGAAACTTCATTGATACTTTGCATATGTTGTGCAACTCCGTGTAATTTAGGGTAAAATGTGCACTGTTCTGCATATTTGGGGAAATATTGTCTATTGGGGGGGGGGGGGGGGGGGGGGGGGGCGTAGCCATTTACCCTTACCCGTCAACTGGGGGCTTATTGTAATTCTTTTAAATCCCCATTAAGTAGATAGATATTAGTTATTCTTTAAATCCCCATTAAGTAGATAGATATTAAACAATTAACTGTAAATATGAACTGATCTCAGAGTATCCAACCATATCGGGTCGTTATTATTATCATAATTATAGCTTTCTTTCATCTTCTCGCATCAATAGAATACACCATTACCCTATCATTACCCTTTCGTGACGTTCTCGCCCAAAGACCGCCTCCAAGCCATCAAGAAAATCGAGTCTTGTATCGCCAATATACGATCCTGGTGCCAATTGAATAAGTTGGTCTTGAATGGTAGCAAAACTGAGCTCATTTATTGTTCATCTAAGTTCAGCAAATCATCTTCGGAGCCGTCAATAAAGATCGGTGGTGCTACGATTCGTCCTTCTCCTAGTGCCAGGAATCTCGGCGTTATCATGGATTCTACTCTCTGTATGAAAGATCATGTAAACAACGTGTGCAGCGGAGCGCTGGTTGGTATTAGAAAGATCGGACAGATTCGTAACTATCTAACAGAGGATGCCACGGTGAAGTTAGTGCACGCTTTTGTGACATCAAGGCTAGACTCCTGTAACTCTCTCTTGTTCGGATTGCCAGATGGTTACATACGCAAAGTGCAGATGGTACAGAACACAGCAGCTCGTCTAGTTCTACGCGTTTCGCGACGTGAGCATATTACACCATCGCTCGAAAAGCTCCATTGGCTTCCAATTAAACAGAGAGCTATTTGCAAGATCCTTCTGCTAACGTACAAAGCCCTGAATGGTATGTCACCTGTATTTATTTCAAATCTTGTTCGGTTGTATGCACCTACATGTACCATAAATCTGAGATCTTCATCGGAGTATCGCTTGATTGTACCGTCTTCTGCAACTAAATTCTATGGTGATAGATCATTTGCCTATGCAGCTGCTACGTTATGGAACAATCTCCCAGTTCGAATTCGACGATCTTCTTCTCTCAGTATTTTCAAATCGCAACTGAAAACGCACCTTTTTATCAAGCACTTCAGCCCAATCAGGTCCTGATCAAGTTGCCATACAAACTCCGCGGTGCAATAGAATATTTCTTCTTTATAATTATCATGTTTTAATGTTGTAAAAACAAAAAAATACACTGACTGCAGGGTGACGTTCTGGAACCTCTCCCCTCAGTCTAGGCTCTCTCGCCATCATTGATCATATTGACTTTTTATCGTTTGGAATTGTGCCGGTCACAACAATGCACATTTTTAATGACATTCTATATTTGTACATTTGTCCTACTACTATATAATTGTTCTTTATATTTTACATTTGATATTCATGGTAGTTGCTTCACTTATATTATGATGTGTATTGATAGTTTTTGTTGTTGATAATTATTCTTTTTTATTGTATTTTTATCTTTTGGATGGGGCCTTTTTGCTTGTAAAGCGCCCAGGGACCAATGTTTTGGGCGCTATATAAATACATTATTATTATTATTATTATTATTATTATTATCACCATAAAATTTAAGCACCGGAGTAAATAAGCAAACATTTTGTTCTTAGATTAAACCTGAAGTCCTCATTACTGGCATCTCCGGACACTTTCTAGCCTTAATATACTGTTATTTTTCTCACTTTTACTTCAATATTACTGTCTACATTTTATATTGAATTGATATAGCCAGTTTTAAATTGTTGTGTTTTCCACCAATCCCCATGTATTTCTGTAATGAACTTGAACATTGGCAATATGTCGCATATACACACAGCCATTTACACGTAGCCAGCTAGTCCTCATTGACGATTTATTTCGACAGAACATATAAGAAAATAAATTCTTTCCACATTTTCCTACATATAATAAGGATTGAAACCTTCACAATATTTCACACTTCAATTTTAATTCATCAGCAGACATACGCAAAAGCACTACGGGAATTGGTAATTTAATCATAGTATGCTTTTTAACTCGACAGGCGGCCAGTTTTTAATGCATCTATACTGAATTATTAAAATGTATGTGTCCGCTCTTTTATATATTCGATAATGCACTAATGGTCCCAAATCTCCGGTAGATCGGTTTGACCTACAGGAAAAGACCGTGCTTGATTTTACATCCCGGGTTTACCATGTTTACATTTCGTACAGTATTCTTACAGTAGGCGTAATGCCTTGTCCACATTAGGAGGATCGTGTACCCGTGGTTCTCAAATATCCTTGTTAATCCAAAACGTTGAGAAGTAACGTATGCGTGATCAGCGGAAGGGCAAACAAATTTGAAATAAAAATAGGTACCGTAAAACAGGGTGGATAGGGATAGTGAAGCACTCTCCAGATTAAAGTTTCAACATTTGGAAAAAGAAAACAAATAGTATAATTATATCAAAAACCAACATATGAGATTTCAAAAGCCTTCACCATTTTTGTTCCTATTCCCTCTCATTCATGTCCGTATTCACCACAATATAAATACTAGTAGCCTGTTGAATATGCTAGCCGTCTTAAACAAGCAGCTACATTTAACACGGGTGGGTATGACGCTAATCTACCTAATGAGATAAAGATGGCGAATCATCAATTTAAACTTGAAGACGTCTGGTCATAACAAGTTCATAACACACTCTTTGTCGCCTGCATATTGTCAATTATAATATATACAGTACGTTACAACTATTGCCCGATGATGTGTTAGCACTCGCACTGAGCAACATGTTTAATAATAACATGGGCTACTTCAGAGTATTTCCGTTTGATGCAAGGTGATATCAAGCATTGTAACAAATGTTATGTGCAAACTCGTCAGGTTGTAAATTGAATAGAGATTATAAAACGAATGTTACTGACACAATCAGCAGGTTGTAAAGGGTCGATGGATGTGTAAAGGGATACACATTATCTAAAAAATGGCATCGAAGGTATGATGGTTTATGATAAGATAAGAACTCCTTTATTGCGTTAGAACATTACATGTAATGCTTTACGTATATGGATATGGAAAAGTGGAGTGAAAACCTGGAAAACTGATTCAATATAAACTGCTTATTCTAAATTCGGAAATAATATGTTTTACAAATATTTGTTTCCAAATGTTGGCGATACCTGAGATTATGATAGCATATTGTGAGCTTTTCATTTAAATTAGTGATTTGAACCATATTATAAGAATGGATGAAAAAAATGTTAGTTGTGTGAATAAGGAGGAAACGTGAAAGACGTTGGCAGCTACACAGTGGTGACTATTACTGACTATATAGCAGCCATTTTTATCACTCTTGGATTGTCTCTCAACGATGATATAGAAACGCAGCTATCGTGGCTATAAGCTGCTTATTTTGATTTACTTAAGGATTTTCAAGATCTCTAAATTTAAGTCAATTTAATTCAAGGTAGAGGTTGCTAAAATATCAAAGCATTTCACGGGTGACTTATTTAAATAACGGGTTCTTTTCCTTAACGACTGATGTTCAGTGAATAAGAGGAATCACCGGCGGTGCGGCGCGCAACACGTGTTATTCGTGCGTGGGCCGGCAGTGTATCCATCTATGAGAGTCCTGCTATTAACAACTTGCTGTCGGTACAACTAATTTGAAGTTAGTTACCATTCCACAGTATAAAGGGCATTCGTAGAGTCGACAAAAACAGATTTGAACCTAGGGGCCACTTGTATTCAAAGGTGAATATTATGTTTGGCAAAAATAAATGAATAAATGCAATCAATCAATCAATCAATCAATCAATCAATCAATCAATCAATCAATCAATCAATCAATCAATCAATCAATCAATCAATCAATCAATCAATCAATCAATCAATCAATCAATCAATCAATCAATCAATCAATCAATCAATCAATCAATCAATCAATCAATCAATCAATCAATCAATCAATCAATCAATCAATCAATCAATCAATCAATCAATCAATCAATCAATCAATCAATCAATCAATCGAACAAGAGATCATAAATAGTTACAGCCATCATAATCATACAATCGTTAACACTCATGAAGCCACTGTATTACGTTAACATTTTGTCTGTTCAATTAATAATTCCCGATTCACAGTTTAAAAATGCCTGTAGCAATAATTTACCCTGCAATATTCATCAATTCTGCATTATTTATAGTGCAATCAATGGCGTGTCTTCCATTCAACGGGGAAATCATAAAATACACTTTTAAATACCCTCTCAAGGTGAATACCCACTTCCAACTCGGTTTTCTTATTGCACACAGCCAGAAAGTTGATTTATCTTATCGTAATTTCTAGTTGTTTGAAATTACCGTTATGAAATAAAGCCGCAATAGTTGTACCTGGTAAAGAAAATGTCTTTCCTCATATTTCGTTAAACATTATAGAATTATGCATTTATGGGTGCTGTGAACAACTTAAATCTATGAGCAAATTAAAAGATATGACAAAGTCCAAATGCCCGATAAAATAAGAATTATTTCTATAAAATCATATTCAGATGAGCACAATCGGAAACTCCAACCTTCTCGTATGATATAGCGAGACATGGCATTTTGCAGCAACTCATATGTCGTTCAAGTTCGAGTCGTTGGCCACTCGGATTAAATCACATTAAAGGTATAGATGCATCAACACATATGGGCGATTCCATGAAAATGTGACGGAGCAAAACAATTGAAAATTGCTCTAAAAGATTTATTTTTACCTCTATGTTGTTCAAAGCTCATGCAAAGGTTCAGGAAAAAATTGTTACAACATTTGGCTAATGTTAATTATGAAAACAATTCTACTTTTCTTACCCCCAAAATGGTAACACGTGTTACCGGAGCAACACTTTTTTGAAAATATTTACTTTATTGATTTGGTTTTAATTTACGCCACTTATAATTCTAATTCTACTAGTTAGGCCCTATTTAAAAATAGTAAACAATTAGATAAATTCATAACCACCACTCTACAATAGGCCATCAAAATATCGTAACGCGTGTTACCAAACTCATATTCAGGAAAACGTGCTAAAACCTCAATTTTCAAGTGTTATTTATCACTATTTATGGTTATTATGTTAGTTCAATTGCCAAAGTCAAAATTAATTTTAATTTAGAAATATAATAAAGAATCTAAGGCTAGTAAATTATGGCTGGACAAAGTGTAACGCGTGTTACCGTAACACGTGTTACCGACTATTTTTCATTTTACAAAAAAGTGAGAACTTTAATTCTTGTTATAATTCTAGTTTTTTAACCTTATAAAGGTACTTGCTTACAGTAGTGACCAATTGATTGTAGGTTGGTTAGTTGAAATACACAAGCAAAACAAAGTTTGGATTTTTTTTAGTGCGTCTTTTTTCGTAACGCGTGTTACCGATATTCGGAGCGGTCTTACATTAACATGAGCTAATATTTCATATTGGTGTTAGCATGAGGATCTAGCCTTAAGTCTTGGGTATTACAATACAAAAGATGAAAACTTCATTCAAATTACTTTTACAGTTATAGAGTGGAGAATAAAGAATGGCGCGCTTAAATGTAACGCGTGTTACCGTGGAATCGCCCATATGTCGTCCAAGTTGGCCACTCTGATTGAATCTCAATAAAGGTAGATGCAGCAACACATATGTCGTTCAAGTTGGCCACTCAGATTGAATCACATTGAAGGTAGATGCATCAACTCATACATGTTTGTCGTTCAAGTTGGCCACTCAGATTGAATCACATTCATGACATTAAAGATATATGCATCAACACATATGTCGTTCAAGTTGGCCACTCAGATTGAATCACATTGAAGGTAGATGCATCAACTCATATGTCGTTCAAGTTGGCCACTCAGATTGAATCACATTGAAGGTAGATGCATCAACTCATATGTCGTTCAAGTTGGCCACTCAGATTGAATCACATTGAAGGTAGATGCATCAACTCATATGTCGTTCAAGTTGGCCACTCAGATTGAATCACATTAAAGGTAGATGCATCAACTCATACATGTTTGTCGTTCAAGTTGGCCACTCAGATTGAATCACATTAAAGGTAGATGCATCAACACATATGTCGTTCAAGTTGGCCACTCAGATTGAATCACATTAAAGGTAGATGCATCAACACATATGTCGTTCAAGTTGGCCACTCAGATTGAATCACATTAAAGGTAGATGCATCAACACATATGTCGTTCAAGTTGGCCACTCAGATTGAATCACATTAAAGGTAGATGCATCAACTCATACATGTTTGTCGTTCAAGTTGGCCACTCAGATTGAATCACATTCATGACATTAAAGGTATATCAGCAACACATATGTCGTTCAAGTTGGCCACTCAGATTTAATCACATTCAAGGTATATGCAGCAACACATATGTCGTTCAAGTTGGCCACTCAGATTGAATCACATTCATGACATTAAAGGTATATGCATCAACACATATGTCGTTCAATTTGGCCACTCAGATTTAATCACATTCAAGGTAGATTCAGTGATTTTGAAACTAAATATGTTTTTTCTGGATTTTGCTTAGAAATTCCATTTAAAAACAATAGCATACACTAAGAAATTGCCGACCTCTGATATGCTCATTCCAGGAGTTATTAATCAAATTCTAAAAAAATCCTCACATTTTTAAAATCCTGACAAGAATCCTTTAAGATTGACTAAACTGACCTGCGTACTGACCTGCGTACTGACCTGCGTGAGCTCGAATGGAGTTTATTTGATCAATGTGGCCAGATATCAAATGGTCCACCTGTACTATTGAAGATGGCTAGATTGTTATTAACATAGTCATTTATTGGCAAAATGACTTAACATCGGGCTCTTTCCTTCTGGATGTGAGTACATAAAAATTACAAAAACCACAAAACCCTCAATTTATAGGACAATGAGGGCGCTTCCCTGTACCAAATGACTGTGTCTATAGGCGGGGAGGGGGGTACCGCGCCATTTTGCGATATTTTGCGAAAACGATCGTGGTTATCACGTGATACGTATCGTTGAAAAAATAATTTACACTGTTTTAACGAAATGCACTATGGGGTTAAGTTACCAGCCTAAAATCAAAGAGGTCGCAACCTTGCTTACAATTGTATATTAGCCTAGCTATAACAAGCTAAAAGTGACATCTCTGAATGTATAAACAAAGTATACAAAGGAGAAATTGTTGGGCACTCTGGTAAAATGGTTTTACAACAAGTTTTGCTATCATTATCAAACTGAACTCAAGTTAAATCACTCATTTATCGAGCAATTATATATATATATATAATTGTTGACGCATTTTATTTATTTAGATGTAAAGTTAAATAAACCACTAAGAGATAAATGATAGATAAATAAATAGAAAGAAAACTATAAACGCATGGGTGGCATTTATTATTTATAAACATTGACATAAACATTATGTTACATTAATCCACCATCAGGAAAAAAAGAGAAAAATAAAAGAATAACAAGGAATACACGGGGATCGAACCCGTGTTTGCCGATTGCCAACGACATGACCAACGTATGAACGCCACAAAGATCGACGAGTGTAATTGTGATCGTTTTATTATTTAACCATTTATCCATTTATTTATAACGAACGGATTTTTATCGTGCCATTTTTGCCATTTTATTCCATATTTATGTTATTCTCGCACAAAATGTGTTTGTAATGTGATGATACTCCTTATTTTGGAAAGAACGGTAAAAACGTGGACATTTTCGAATACAAAAAATGGCGTCATTTATACGTCATTTATATATTTTTGCAATTCTGAGGTGTGTAGATCGTTTTTCTTTATCGAATTGGTTAGAAATCCATCCATTTTAGAACATCTGAAATTTAAAATGATCTACACACCAGGGAAAGTATGATGCCATGGGCATACTTTTTGCACGTAAATCCAATACAAAAGTTCAGAAAATCTACCAAAACATGACGTCATAACCATTGCTTCGGGACAAAATGGCGCGGAACACCCCCCCCCCCCCCCCCCAGACTTGGTCCGTCTGTAAATTCAAATGATTTGATTCTTTTTAGCCTGTCTTTGGTTGGGCGATATTATTCTCTGGTCTTCATTGACTTGTTGTTACCTCTTCAGTATCAATGGGGGGGGGGGGGGGGCAGTATTTGTTTGTTTGTTCGTTTGTTTGTTTGTTTGTTTGTTTAATACTGTATTTTAATGTTAGAAATATATATCAATTGAAGTTTTAATTGATGTGACTGCACAGCACCTTTGTGTATATTATATTGTATCTTATTTACATCAAATTTTATGACAACTGAATTTTTAATCCTAAATAATACCTGCCAAACAAAACACGATTCCTATTGCCATATAAATACTGATATCACGGTGTATTTCATGAACTCCAATAAATATTTTATCACGATATTTAAGTATTTACTGCTGCTGACAAGCGTTGCAGTGACGCTAATAGCAATGGCGCTGGTTTATAAATGATGCTATATAATAGCAATGGGTAGCTGTGGTAATTCCATCCCGATTATAACAACTAGTAGAGAATGGGTATATTTTGTTATTAATCTGTTTATGCTAATTACGAGCTTTTACACTTGTATCACCACATTTGCAGCTATAAGCGACATGCTTACCTGGGAAAAGGAAGGACGAATTAAGTCTCTTATGTGTTTGCATAAATATTTATAATTTTCATGTGTTTGATTGTTATCTAAAAGATTTGAGTCCATAGGGACAAACTGCTCTCTACATGCTCAACATACAGCCTCTACCCATTGTTGAGATAATGTTGATAAAGCGGTCCAATGTACAACCCTTGAGGTACCCTCCTCATAATTGGCGGGTTACTCGATCTTACCTTATCTCGAGGTTGCCATACGTCCAATCCATAATCCTGTTTAGATCCAGTTGGCTGCTTGATCGGTGATGCCATATTAGTTTAACAATACAATGAATTCTAAAATTCCTGTACGTCAAGATCAGTCACTATTGCATAGAGCTCGAGATATTGTACTCGTAATAGTTTACAGTTTTGATCTACAGAAACGTAACAAACGTCGGCTGCAGCGACCTTTTGTCGGTAACACTGTGACTCCGAGGCACTCACATAAAACTCCGCGGGAAAGGTTATACTGATTATCACTGGGTCTTACGATTCAGCCTCGCCCAGCTGGTCTTGGAGTTGCCTGTCAACTAAGGCAAGATAATGCAATCATAAATACAATGTACACGACATTGTTCTTATTTCATAGGCTGCAAGGCACATAATCACATTTATCAACAAGCAAAGACTATACGTTGATTTTATAAGTAAGCTTTCAAGGCGTTGCCCTCTTATATTACGATATGTATAAGTATAGACGAGCACAAACCACACGTTACAATACAATCCGCCAATCTGCTCAAAAGATTCCGAAGACACAACACTTATACATTATGTGTCCGTGTGAGGTATATGTATTGTCTTCTCAGCTTGAAATGCCTCAAGGTTTCAAATCATCGTCAGCTGAAACAATTGATATATATTCCATAGAGCACACTTATCTATTCCCGCGTTAACTATATAGTCTGTTTAAAATCCTCGCTTACAAGCTGTCGTCTGCAACACAATACTGCCTTCCTAAGGCACCTGTACCTCATTCGACAATCACACAATGCCCATAGCATCACATAATTCTACCTATACCCACCGGGTATTAGAAATTCCCAGGTGTATATACTATAATACGTTGCCATTTACCGACGAGTACAATAACAATGACTTATTATACGCGGCTTTATAATATTCAACCGCATGCTTTGTATTTATACACACCTTAAAGAATCAAACGCCGCACATACTCACATGCATGCAGCAGCAACTCCGCGCCAATATACAAAACCCATCTTCATTACTATATTCCGCACATACAGCAACGAGCGACAATTCCATTAAGGATCCTTGGATACCCGGATGTACAGATATTATGCGCTACTACATGTAGTACGCTACTTCGTATATTCTCTAAGTGCTCCGTATGTACATTGATTATTCAAACAAGTTTAGAGGGAAAACGTCAAGAAAAACATACTTGTTGAAATATAACTTCCTGTACTACTCGTTAAAGTAGTCAACAAATCAAAACTAGATCTTAAGTAGAAAGGTACTTGATCACTCGATGCGGAAAGCTAGATGTTCCATAAACCTATAAAAGGAACAATCTCTACTTTAACCCGAGTAACATAATCGCACAATCCATTTTCTGTTGTGTGTTTAGGTCATTTATATTATTTGCAAATGTGCAAAGAGTTCGCCAGTAAAACAACGAAACTGTCCATGTATAATGTTTTGCTGCTCTCCGATATCCCGTATTCAGAAAGTATAGGGTGTCTCAAAAGTTTCAAATCCGTTTCAAAACTTTATATTTCCGGTTAAGTAATTCGCAGTGTAAAAATGAAAAATATTTGGAACGAGAAGACTTGTAGAACTATTTTGGTACCAAACTTACAATAACAGCTATCTGTTTTGCCAAAATACAGACGAAAGCTTCTCGAACTGTAAAACTGCACTTTCATATAAAAGCGTAGTATAATGAGCTGAATAAAGTCAAGGATGCGACAAACGGAAAGAGGTAGGGAAGAGAAGAGGGTTCCCTACAATGATTTTTTAATTTCACATTGATATTAGTATGGACATTATTAATGTTGTGCACAACAATTAATCAGTTTAACACCTTTTTTGAACGAAATCTACATATATAAATGGAATGTGAGGAACACGCTGCATGTGATTTCAGTGGCATACAGTGCGTCCAGCAAATCAAACAATGTTAGGGTATTGCAAGTGATGTGGCCAGACCTTTCAGTGGGTGTTTTATATTGAGAGGCCTCAAAAAGGAATCATATTTGGTAAAGAAATGATTCTGCACGTTTTTTTCTTTCCAAATATACTCTCAATTACCCAGACAACATTACAATATTGGCCCAATATTGATGTTTCATTGGCCCAATATTGGCTTACAATATTGGCGCAATATTATTTGCTTATTGGCCCAAGCTTGGCCCAAGCGTAGCCCAATATTGGCACTCGCCAATATTGGGCCAACATTGGGCGATCTTGGAGAAATGTTTGGTAAGAAGAATTCTATTTTTATATTGTTTTATTTCCCCCAAAGAGTAGTGAGCGGATCCCGGGCCAACCCATGGGCAGGACCAACTTTGGCAAAAGGAAAAATATTCAAGGGACAGGACAAGGCACAAGATCCTAGCAAAAAGGCCGGGAAGCGATTACTCTTAACAGCGGCCGCAATTTTTAGACCCCGTCAGAATTTGTCTATCAAATCAATGGTGTCATTATCTGCCCTTGGTATATTGTGCCCATTATTGGACCAATATTGGTTGCCAACATGATGCCAATTGAAGAGCGCCAATGTAAAACCAATATTGGCACTCTCTTGGTCACCAATATTGGTTGCCAACATTATGCCAATTGAAGAGCGCCAATGTAAAACCAATATTGGTCCAATATTGATGACCAAGCGAGTGCCAATGCCAATATAGCCAATGGGACTCCAATATTGGCCAAATATTGGTCAACAAGATAATGCCAATATTGCCAACGTTGGGCCAATATTGGGCCAATTTATGTATGTTGTCTGGGTTGGTACTGCGACTTATCTTAAGAGAGATGTACAATTCTTTAAATTGGTTTCGGAACTTTTGGGACACCTTGTATAACTGTAATATATTGAATACTTTGTCTCAGTGCTCTTGGAACTGCAAGAGTTCACCATTTCGACCAACATTCTGTATCGTATAGGCCTAATTGGTAAACCTTCTTAGAGGTTTCATAAGGTATAGTGTATTTTATTTTAAGTATACAATTTTATTTTTACCAGTGCTATGCTTCTTATTTTCGTGGAATACTATTTGTACACGTTCTTTTTATATTTATTTTTTAATGATTAGTTATCGGTTAAGTTAAATTATTGGAACTTGGTAAGCACGAGGCGAACGGTGTGCATTTTTTTATTTAAATCAATATTCTCAGATTTCAAGTATTTCCAAAAACTATGTAAACGATGTAGATTTAGACGCCATGATATATGTCATTGTGATCCGTTCAAAGTAAGACGATGCACAGGGAAGTAATGTGATCGCGTAAACTGCATGCTTTGATTTATGTTCCTTTTAAACAATAAAACTATAATGACTTGTAGTCATGAAAGCTCATATAATTCAAATACGATTTAACGGTATTTAGTATATAAGTTGATACATTCATCAAATTTAATAAAGCAATTAAGATCATCGAGTCATAAAGCTGCGTTCAGACAGGCGTAAATTGGGTCGGAGTAAGGTCGGAGTAAGGTCGGAGTAAGGATTGGTCGTGAAGTCAAAATTCAGAATTCAGTCATTTGATCAATTTCATAAAAAAGGGTTTACAACTCCCTAATTGTGATATCAAAATAAAGGCCAACAACCAAACAACATTATAGACATTTGCAGTTATTATGTTAAGGTTATTTTATTTTATTTAATCCATTTTATTTGAATCATACAATGTCAATATGAATGTTGTTGAAATAAATATAATAAGGTACATCAAAACAACAAAAAATCAGAATTCAGTCAGTGGTTGAAAATGATTGTGTTTATGTTAATGACGTTACACAACCAAAGGTATTCAAAATTCCAAAAGTGTATTGTTTGATAGACAAAGGTTCATACTTTGTATTGATCACCCTATCCCTCAATAGAATCACTCATGCACCCCATAACACGATCACTTTCATTACATATTGACCGACCCTCGTATGTCTAGCTATGATTATTTAAGCTTTATCATTTACCACGCTAGAGATAATAGCTCAAATTCTACACTATGCAGCAGATGGATAAAATGGTGTATTTTAGAAGTGCTAGGTTTCAATTGCTACAGAACAATAAATTTTGGTGATTTTGAAATGTCTTGTTTGTTTCAAAGTTGTTTCAGGCAGCGTATGCGATCTTTTTCATAGAACGCCTTTTTTGTCAAATTATATTTATAACCATGAAACTAAAATAATTATCCTATAAGTTACAGAGCAATACGTTTCCTATTTACTTCAAAATTAGACTTTGAAATACATTAAGTTGTCCTGATATCAGAACAGTTCATTTTCTGAGTGTTTTTTTCTTCTTCTCGTTTACAGTGTTTCTGATTACGACGTCAACGGTACACAAGTGAACCCACCCCTACGGAATGTTGTATGATGAAAATCGAAACAAATATGTTGAACAATTCCTTAAATTGGATGCCGATTTCCATCATGATTTAGTAAAGTTCTGTAATGGGTTTTTGTACGGAAAATACATCCAAAGTAGATTTATGAGTCCTGGAAAGTCTTTCCTGAAAGTCGAACTTCATTATAAGTGAAAGGAACATATGTGTAAAAATTTGAAAAAGATCACATAGTACTGCTACACAAATAGCTTTCATTGGAATACAGGCCTCTATGGCTTCTGTTTGGGCCCGGTGCAGGTAAATGTACTCTCATTGCTATCACAACACGCAACATACGTGTACGTTTTTTCAAACAATTTTTGTTATAGCGTGTAAGCTCTTCAGTTGGAGAGATGCATTTTCACACACGATTTTCTGTTACCTCAGGGATGTTAGTACAGTACGTGACCTGGCAGCAATACAAAATATTGACACTTGACCCTTACACTTACACTTTTTTAGGATTGATGGAAAATATTTTAGTGTAGGCTGTAATATTTTTGATTACATATCCCATTTTGTCCAATATTTGTCAAGTCGGTTTTTGAAACCGTTGCCCACATCTGTAGGCAACCTTTTCCCATCTTTTTAAGTGGCATTAAATTCCAGAGGCCATTTTTTAGACCATGAGTGAAGGTGGTCTAGGTCGTCTTGTAGTTGGAGTTTGTCGTTGTCATTAATAATCTTGGTATATATTTTCATGTCATCGGTAAACATGGAGTTAATTAGGTCATCAATAAAAAGTACGAAAAGAAGTGGTTCCAATACAAAACCTTCCAACGTTGAAATATATGATGAGCAACATAGGATTTCAACATCTTCTCAACTAACTGCTCACAAAAAGTATCGAAACACTTAGAAATGATCCAATATATAACGGCTCGAAAGGGTATGCATTAATCGAAGCAAATAACCAAGTGCATAATTTTGTTCTGCGTATTTTGACACCTCGATCGATGAGATACGATGTTGCAGAGCGGAGTTATTGTCATTTCAATGGTCGTGGGTCCAGTTTCAAAAGTGACAATCACCCTATACACTGTTAGAAATTGACGTTAATTTACAGGGAAAATATACGGTTTTTACCGTTTTAAAACAGTATTTACACACAAAAATGGTAAAAACCCGTAATTTTACGATTCCCTCTATATTAACTTTATTTTTACGTTATTTGTAAAATATTCCGTTTTTTTACAGCAAATGTAAAAATTGACGTTAATTAACAGCAAAAATACGTTTTTTACCCTTTTGAAACAATATTCACACAAAGAAATGGTAAAAACCCGTAATTTTACGATTCCCTCTACATAAACGTTATTTTAACGTTATTTGTAAAGTAATCCGTTTTTTCACAGCAAACGTAAAAATTGATGTTAATTAACAGGAAAAATAAACGGTTTTTACCGTTTTAAAACAATATTTACACCCAAAAAATGGTAAAACCCCGTAATTTTACGATTTCCTCTACATAACCGTTATTTCAACGTTATTTGTAAAATATTCCGGTTTTTTACAGCAAACGTAGAAATTGATATTAATTTACAGGAAAAAATATACGGTTTTACCGTTTTAAAACAATGTTTAAACAACAAAATGGTAAAAACCCGTAATTTTACGATTCCCTTTACATTAACGTTATTTTACCGTTATTTGTAAAATATTCCGGTTTTTTACAGCAAACGTAAACATTGACGTTAATTTACAGGATAAATATACTGTTTTTACCGTTTTAAAACAATATTTACACACACAAACGGTAAGACCCCGTAATTTTACGATTCCCTCTACATTAACGTTATTTCAACGTTATTTGTAAAATATTCCGGTTTTTTTACAGCAAACTTAAAAATTGACGTTAATTTACAGGAATAATATACGGTTTTTACCGTTTTAAAACAATATTTACACAAAAAATTGTAAAACCCCGTAATGTAACAACTCCCTGTATATTAACGGTTTTTTTATGAATAAATAGTTTATATAACACAAAACACTTCGACATATCAACTACTTCGTTGGCTCAGTCGGTAAAGCGTCCGACTTACAATACAGAGGTCCCGGGTTCAATTCTCCGTCCGGTCAAGTTAAGGTAAGTTCATCTAAAAATCTTAAATAAATTGCGAAAGCAGAATAAACATATGACACATACAATTGACACATAAAATTAACAAATGACACATAAAATTAAACACAAGCCCCGTTAATTAACAGGTCATGTATATTCACAACACATCCGTAAAATAACGTCAAAACTAAATAAATTAACGGGATATTATATTTTACGGTTTGCTGCATTTTATCGGTATAAACTGGCAGCTATTTAACGGTATTATACCGTTAAAAAACGGGTTTTTCTAATTAACGGGAAATTGTATTTAACGGCCCACTGTATTTTATCGGTATTATACTGGCAGCTGGGACGCCGGTATTATACCGTTTAAAAACGGGTTTTTTCCGAATTAACGGGAAATTATATTTTACGGCCCGCTGTATTTTACCGGTATTATACTGGCAGCTGGGACGCCGGTATTATACCGTTAAAAAACGGGGTTTTTTCTAACAGTGTAGAAAGAGGTTTGCATTATTGTTTAGAATGATCAGATTCGTGATTTTCAATAGGGATGAGTGTCACCTTGGAAACTGGACCCACGATCATTGAAATGACAATAACTCCGCTCCGCAACATCGTATCTCAACGATTGAGCTGTCAAAATACGCAGAACAAAATTATGTACTTTGTTATTTGCTTCGATTAATGCATTCCTTTTCGAGCCGTTATATATTGGATCATTTCTAAGTGTTTCGATACTTTTTGTGAGCAGTTTATATTTTGTGCTTTGTTTAAGTAACGTTGAATATTAACGTTGATTCAACGTTGTTGAATGGGGTTTTAAAAATTCATGTTCACAACAATCAGTCTTGAGCTAATTTGCATATTTTCTTGGCCCTATATAGCCGAGTAAATTATGCAAAGTAGCTCATCAACACAATTGCAATGGTACAAAATTGAGTCCCGGCGCTTATTTGTACCATTGCAATTATGCTAATGAGCTAATTTTCACTATTTATTCATTGACACCTATTATTTTTTCTGAATTAGTCGATGCATTAGTTAACACCATTGAATGTATATTTGTTAGATTTGATATATGCATATTTTTCTCCCCAGATGTTTATGACAGCACTACCTATATTTAGGGAAGTGATTGTTCACAGATTAAATGCACATACGTTGTATAAAAACATATTCATCAAAGCGTCAACGCTGCCCTTTGTACTGGGTTTCCCCGGCTGCCGGGGTATGACTATACGTTATTAAAGCTTCACTAAGCACATTTTAAGAAGGATTCAACAAAGTTTCAGTCAAATTTCTACTATATATCAACCAAATTTCAACTACGCAACCAGAACTCAACATTGAATCAACGTTGAAATATGACCTTGAATCAACATTGAAATCTATGGTTGATGTCAACTTCCAAATACAATGTTTTTTCAACGATATTTCAACGTTGATACAATGTTGTTACGTCATTTTGCACGCTGGGTTGAGGACGCCACTGAGTACATCTGCCCATTACTTTCTGCTGCCTGTTGGACAAAAACTGCTCGATCCAATGTAGAATGTTCCCTCCTATCATGCCTGCTCGAAGATTATTTATGAATGTCTTATGTGGTACAGTGTCGAATGCTTTAGCTTAGTCTAGGTAAGATAATGTCGATTCCACTCCCTTCATCAAGCCCGGCTGTTATGGCTTCTAAGCTTGTGAAAAAGTGTGTGAGACATGATCGACCTTTCAAGAACCAATGTTGTTTAGTAGATAGGAGGTCATTTGTTTCGAGGTAGTTGATCATACTGTCATTGATTATCGATTCCAGTATTTTACATGGTACCGAGGAAAGACTAATTGGCCTGTACTTGTTAGCATTGCATCTTGATCCTTTTTTTAAAATGGGTTAGACTCTGGCTCTTTTCCAGTTTGATGGTAGCTCTCCCTTTACTGGCGATTTCTTAAATATGAGTGAAGTGGTACTGGTAGCTCATCCGTACATTCTTTGAGTACTTTCGGGTGCACCACATCCATTTGTCAGGTGTCCGTTCCCGTATTCTATTGGTTACATCTTCGATGGTAGAGTCAGTATTCTCGAATTGGTAGTCGCCATCAACTTTAGTCTGGAGATTTGGGATATCGCCAGATTTCTCCTTAGTGAATACGGGGAGTGACTACTTAACCCAGTAAACCTGTTCGGCTCATGGTTTAAGGGAAGATTTGCACCTAAACAGTATTGTTTTTATTTATTAGACGTGTTAGAAAATTTATGTTTGATATCAAGGATGACGCTTGAGCTGAATATAAAGTGTGACTATTATATTTATCAAATTATCTAATTTGCATATTTAATTGGCGGCCGTCTTGGAATTTTTAGGTGTTCGATTTCAAAAATGCTAGACAGATAGTTGTTTATTTTTTTTATATGAATGGAGTTAAGATTTTATTAGATTTTTCAATTCCTTAGAGAAGACAAAAAATTAAAAAGTAGTTTACCCAAACAGTGTCCAATATGAGACAACGGAATCGTGTTAAACGATTTTGAAGATAAATAGGTTTTTTTGAATTTACAGGCTGCATTGTTAAAATAGAAGGTCAAGAAGATTTTTTAAAATCTTCTTTTAAAATCTTCTTTTTAAAATCTTCTTGACCATCTTAAAAGATGGAAAAGTATATTTTTGACGACGCATTTGAGTTTTTTAGTTTATTACATTCAAGTTAACAGATTAAAGGGACACTAGAGTAAACATAAATGGTATAAATCACCCATTGGACCATATTTAATAGAAACAAATCTTTAGCCATCTTCGGTTGTATATAAAGTGTTCAGAAATTGTAATAAATATGATCTTCTTTCTTCAAAATTATTTTGTAATTGTTGACTTTCTGGAATCTTCTTTTGTTTTTGATGGGCATTTTAACCAACTTGGCAACCTTCGACTTTTTTTATTTTATGTGTTCAAAGATATTAATGTCCATGCATTTCATCATTCACACGAAACATCACGGCAGAAATGTTAGCAGGAACTAAATTGTCGAATTAGATTGACCATTTGATATTTTTTAAATAAAAAGAATAGTCCATGAATCCCTAAAAAGGTTGCATTTAAATAACATAACAGAATGTTATGGCTGCGTATTAGCTGTACTCTATATAATCTTTAAGTGTTCATTTTATAGCAATTGCCTGCTTTCAACCATAGATTTTCGAATTACAAGGACCATTTCGGATCAAAACGTTCAACATAAATCATCATAAAAGCCCATTTAATATTTCTTGTCATTAAATATCTTCTCCACGAAAATTTCTACACGATTTCTTTGTTTGTTTAACCGGTCGTAACCGGTCGGTCAGTGTTCATGACCAACCCTGTCCTGTCTATGCGTATGAATTGTGTTGTAGACTCGATTACGGCATGGAGACGTGTTCAAATTATTTGTTCGACCTGAATTCGTCTAATTATTAAGCTGTTATCTCACTCCGTGGCCTTGCCTCCACCCAACAAAAAAAAAAGACCAGGTGCTATAAATATGCAATTTCATTCCTAATCTACAGACCATACACAAAATTAAAATCGTGCAGTATAGTGAGCTAATTTCTTCCTTATATTCTTTTATTTAACAAGAACTAATGGCTGTAGAAATAATGTTCAATAATATGGCTTTGATCTGTACACTGTGCGCTATTTGGAATCAGCAAGGCATGTGTGGATGAATGCTACAGTGGAATGGCACGCATACACTGCTTTAAAAAGTACCTTACTAGGTAATCAATATGTTTATTATAACTAGTTTTTTTGTGCTGTGATTGCAAGATTAAGATTGCCAGTGAGTTTTATGCCCGGCTAGCATGTTCTCAACTTCGGTATGCCTCAAGGATCTTCTGTGGGCCCACAAATATTCTCTTTCTACACAGATCCGATTGCTGATATAATTAAGCGCTACAAAAACATAAAGTTCCATTTGTACGCTGATGATACACAATTGTAACCTTTTTAATTTGACCCAAATAAAGTCGGGTGGGGATGCTAACCATGGTCTTGTAATGCTTTCTGCGTGCATTGAGGATATCAAATTTTGGTGTCGAAAAATATGCTTTGCTTGAATAGAGATGAGACAATATTTTTCACAGCAACATCTCACTTCGTGTCGGTGATATTGAGATCAGACCGTCCCCCATGTCCGCACCGCAATATTGGTGTTAAATTTGACTGCCATTTAAGCATGTCTCATCTCTTTACCAACATTTGTCACAGTCTGAATTTCCACCTTGGGCATTTATCTCGCATTCGGATGTTTATTGATGAAACAACATGTCATCACGCTATACGCGCACTCGTTACATCGCGACTTGATTATTCTAACTATAAATATAACAGTAAGCATTTATATAACGCTCTTGACACAATTTACAATGGTACCACAAAATAAAAATATAACAAACGAAGTGGTTACGTTCTGCTACAGTGCAACAGAGCATAAATTACCAAATATTGAATGATAAATATAGTGCCTCCTGAGTGTTGTACAACCTTAAAGGCATATTATGTGATCTTTTCCAGAGAGCGCCCTCTATTCATGATTTTTTTTTTAGAAAGTAGATTTTCTTGCAGATTAACATTCTGATCATAAATCGTACATACATTCCAAGTTACAGAGCGATACGATTCCTAACTACCATTTTGTGAATTTAGAGTGAAAATATAAACTGTCGTGTTATCCCGACAGTTTATTTTCACTCTAAAACCATGATTTTGAAGTAATTAGGAATCGTATGGCCCGACTTGGCATGTATGTACGATTTATGATCAGAAATGTAAATCTGCAAGAAAATCTGCTTTCAATTTTTTTTTCGATGTTGAGGGCGTTCCCTGGAAAGATCACATACCATTAACCATGAACATTTCAATCTTAAGTATATATGTGTACCATATTATAATCAAAACAGCTTTGTTTTAAAGTTATCTTTTGTGTCCTTGTATGATTATCAGCATTGATACATTTCTTATTAAACCTGATTTCGGATTGGCCAATACTTGATTATCCATTCACACTAACCCAACCAGCTACTGGCTACTTGCTTTCATGGCCTTGACTATTTAATCCATTTTTTAAAATTATTTATACTTAGTGCAGGCCTTTATCATGGTACCTGTTTGCACAGGCTTGCATGTCAGCACATGGTCACCTAAAGTAACATACACAATTAATATGCTTAAAACCCTTGACTGCACACTGCTGAATGGCATTTCAGTTTCTTGTAGCGCGGATTTCAAAACATTGGTCCCTTAACGTGAAAATGTCCTTGCTTCTATTGTTTGCGTGCATGGCTGGACAAATATCATTAGACTTTTGCCAAGTCTGCGCATAGTTGTACAGTTGTATGAAATACATTGTTATCGTAAGAAAATGTTGCAACATTAATGTATCTTAAGTTTTGATTAATATTACAGAAAAAGCCAAATGAAATTTTATCAAGCATAATTTATTTAAGTATTAATTTGAAACCTTACATAACTTACTTGGGCATACAAAAAGTGGTTCAAAATTATTTCATTTAACGCCTATTTAATTAATTAATGACGTGCGTAAATTAATTACACAGCAAATATGTTGACGAATGGCAACGACGTGTCAACCTGCGATCGGCTTCGGATACTACACAACTAACTCAGCATTCAACCATCAGAACTCTTACATCAGCCAGCAATCGGACTTTCACCTATGTCGCTCCAGCAATATGGAATCACCTTCCCGCTCTCATAAGATATCAGTTCTCTTTACACATGTTCAAGAAATCTGTCAAAACATATTTGTATCCAAATGTTGTGTAACTTGTAACATATATGTATTGTACTTAATATGATGTTTGTTTGTTCATTATCCTTTTGTTCCATTGGGTTTGCTTTTCTCACGCGCTTGGATCTTGATGAAAAGGCGCTTTATAAATGCTCATTTGTATTGTATGGCTTGACAAATTTGTGTGGCTAACCATAAACATCTTTCTCTGTGATTTGCATGTTTAATTTAAAAGAAAATACAAAAACACCATTGTGTTTTTTAAAAATGTTTGGAGGAAAATATTTTAAATACTAAAGCACATCTTTACCTTTAATTTGATACCTTGCAAGTCTGGTTTGGTTACAAAATACTACTTAAAGGGACACTAAGAGATGTGTTGGAGGCAGCGCCCTCAATTATGATAAAAACTGAGATTAGTTTATTTTTATAATTGTATTACATGTATGAACTTACACCTATAAGGATTAAGAAAAATCAGCTCTCTTTGTACAAGAAAACGGCGATTCAAAAAATGCTGGTCCCGTGGGACCAGCATTTTACGTCCGACAGTATCCCCGTGCAGTACGCTTGATACATAACGCGAACCATATTTGCATAGAGGGCGTTTTTCAATAAATAGCGATGATATTGTTTTAATCTAGTTTTGCTGTGTTTTTTGTTAGTAGAAACAACAATAATGGCGATTTTTAATGTTCATCTTGAATTCTGAAGTAAATTTTTAAACATTTAAACTTTTCAACACCACTTAATGTCCCTTTAAAGGGACACAATGTCATGTTGAAGTTTTTTAGTTTTAATTAATTTACTTCAGAATTCAAGATAAACATTAAAAATTGCCATTATTGTTGTTTCTACTAAAAAAAAAACACCCAGCAAAACTTGATTAAAACAATGTTTTAAATATGTTGGATTACCACACTTTAAACCATGTAAAATGCTGGTTGCGGCTCTACCAGCATTTTTGAATCGACGTTTTATTGTACAAAGAGGGCTGATTTTTCTTAATCCTTATAGATGTAAGTTCGTACATGTAATACAATTGTAAAAATATACAATCCCAGTTTTATCATATATTTTTGTAATTGAGGGCGCTGCCTCCACCACATCTCTTAATACCCCTTTAATAATTTCAACGAGTTTGGTCATTAATTAAGCTTAATTAAGACGGATATTGGTGGGTTTTTTTAAAAGTGAAGATAAATGAGAACTTTTTCTCAGACAGAATTGTTGACAATGATGGGAACTTCATTTCCTGCAAATTTGGTGTTATAGCATGTATAGTTTTTGCTGGAAATTATAAAAAGCTAATTTTTAATGTATTTCTTTATAATATGCTAATTATATGCAAATAAGGTTTTTTCTATGACATTAAATCACCAAGCTGTATTCTATAATATAATTTATTTGATTTTATATTGTTGAGTAGTGAAACTGAATGTTGATTGGGGGCCGGCCATATGGGTATTCATATCTTCAGTGGGAATACTAGTGCTGGCTCACCAGCGCTCGCCGAGTCTGGTTTCGCAGATGGTACTGAGCATGAAGCTACTTTTAGATTTATGCACTGAGCAAGGAACTATATAGTAGATTCACAGACTTCGGCCAGTTTGCCATTTCAGTAATATCTTCTAATTGAGGGGGAGGCAGTGATTTGAAATCTTAATCTGATCATTGGCGCGTAGTATGTTTCTATGCATCCCTGTCTTGAATCACATCTTTGGTAGTTCATATCCAGAATAGTGGACAAAGTTTTCTGGTGCCGTTGTAAAAATTGATTTTCTTTGTAATTTAATCCTCATCTATGCAAGGATTAGAAATGTTGATTAATATGTGTCACTCATTAAGATGGCACAATACATCTAAACGATGCCGATCGTCGTGATTGGTCCATTGTGTCTCCTCTTACATTAATTGGATAGTAGGTCCAAATCACAGCCGATCGTCCAAATTGTTATGAATCTACTATAGTGTTATCATAACTCTAAAATATTGTAACTTAAAATATGGATTAATTTCTCCAATTTCAGATATTGTTCGTGAAGATTGGTTAACAATTAAGAATACTACAACAAAAAGAATGAGATATGCTTCATTTTTGCACTTGGGTTGTGAACACGTAGGATAGTCTGACAGGTATCACAGGTATAATGTATGGGCTACATTGATCAATTAAAGCATCCCCGATCCTCTCTTACATTCGACCGGTAAGTTATCACTTTCCAGTTAATAAATAATCTGCCTGTTGCTACACGGAGTCTGCGTGATGAAAATCCAAATGCTGAAAGGAATAACGTTTTAGTTTTTGACAAATATCTTTATTAATATTCAGTCAATCTTCACGTGCAATATCTCAAATTAAGAATCATTTCTTTCCAATTTTATGATTTGATATTTCTACTTCTGAGCTATAGTTTTGGAGATGAGCATATTTATTAAAGGTATATGTTCCGATCACCTTTTTTTGGCTATGATTTTTTTTCACATCATGACATTTTGATATCAGAAGAAACCCCCATGTTTTTCTCATCACGTCTGTAAAATCTTAGGGGCCAGAAATGTTCCGTTTAGAAATTATAGGCTTAAATGTGGTGAATTACTGCCAAAGGTGGTTAACCACCAGCCAGGTTTTTTTTGTATATAAAGCGCAAATGTGAACAATAGCCCAACAGACATTAACAAGGTTAATGACCAGAGTGATTAAAAATCAAACTGGTAACTCTCGAAAGAGAGCTCTGAAAGGCCAATCAATTGGTTCACTGCAACTCATAAAATATGCATAAAACAAGAAACAAAAATGGGCAGAGGCTAAAAAATGCCAATGAAAGTGACATAAAAATAAGATAAAAGCCAAAACATAGAGAACATCAACATAAATTAAAGAAAAATAATAATATCTGGAGGTCTGCTGGGCAAATTAATGGGCAAATTTGAAATGACCTTGTGCTTCTAAAATTAGAACCATTGGAGTTATGCAGCTCAAACTTTAGTATGTGACAATTTTAAGGATGACCTTTCATGTTAAAAGGAAAACATTAAGTTGAAAATCGGACCAACAATCAAAACATCTACCATTAAGTGGTCAATAATTTTTAGAAGCACTGTATATTGTCTGATTTTCACACTGCAGCTCAAAAAGCAATGGAATCCTATAAAACTCTGGTACAATGTTTTTCCAGGGACAATCAAATGAAGGGACGAGAAACTATTGTACTAAACTCTGCACAAAAAGAAAGTATCCACTTTTTTCGAGGCACCCTGTGTTTAATTCTTAAGACCCTAAAGAAATACAAGTGGAAAAGAACAGGCATTTCCCCCCGCGCATTTTGACACCTCATTTGTCATAATAGCACTAATATTGATGAAGCAGTAGCAATTTGAATACAAAATGATGCAGATTCCATTGTTGATGTTCCGATTTTCAACTTGGAAGTTTTCTATTCGACATGAAAGGTCATCCTCAAAAAAGTCGTATTCCAAAGTTTGAGTTTAACTCTAATGGTTCTTATTTTAGACGCACAAGATGCCGTGAAATGTGCCCATTGAGTTGTACACAAGCTATATTGGTGGTTAACCACTTTTCGCGGTAATTCGATGGTATTTCATACTGATTTGGACCGTCAAATTTCAGTATGTTAATCAGAAAAATATGATCTTTCATATGATATGAAAATCTCCATATGTTTGAGAAAAATCTGTGTTATGAAAATGTGATCGGGTCATCTACCTTTAACCCTATTATAAGCCAACCCATCAAAAGAGCGTAAACAAAAGAGTAAATCTAGTGAAAAGACAATCTTAATTCCTAAACCATCGTCAATTGTTTCCAAAACCTGTATTTCATTTTTTGTTTTGATTAAACAAAGCTCATGAGAAAAACAAAGCTTGATTATCATCCTTATCCTTATCAGTTGCGTATGTGAGCTCATTCTTTATTTTATGGATATACGGTTAAGTGCAACTATGGAAACTACATCATTTTGTGTTCAAATGGCCACTGCTTCATCAATATTGGTGCTATTGTGACAAATGAGATGTCAAAAAGCGCGGGACCAATTGTTGAATATCTTTAGGGTCCTAAAAATTAAACACAGGGCACCTCGAAAATAGTGGATACTTTTTTTTTGTGCAGTGTTTATATAAGTATGCGTGTTGCAGGTGTTCAAAATCATGTTGAACAGGCATATTACATTCATGTACACATCTCAGTAATCACACTGCATGGCTAGCTGTGTCTTGCACGATACGAATGGAACCCGTGCCGTGCAATTCCTACTGAACTACTACACTCTAGAAATGTAAATAGATTTCATCAAAGAACATCATTGTCCTATTTATTTTGCTATTGAAATCAATAGGATCAAAACGTCTACAGTGTAAACGGTCCAGGAAAATTACCAATTGCTTTGTCCTAGCATTCTTTCACATTTTTTATACATCTAAAATTATCACATTTTTCTCAAATATACCGATTATTATTACTAGTCCCTTGATTCGATTGACCCTGGTTTTTCGTCACGTCTTGTTTAACAAACGATCAAAAGTTCAGAATTAATAATAATTGACCAAATATGTCTATGAAAGTGGTTAGCTTAACAAATCTGTCATGAAATATGTGGCTCCATCCCCCTGTGACCTATATAGTTATACCACTGAAATAAATCTGAAAGACTCCAAGCACACAAATAAAAAATAACAAAATATTAAACTTTCTTCTGGCACATACTGAGTTTATTCAATACACAACAGCTACCATAAGGAGGCGCCTTAACTTACTCTTAATCTTACATGATATCTTGTGTATACACTAACCTTAAGTTAAACCCTTAAGACTCATCTAACAGTCTCTATGATTGGTTACAGCACCCCTCAGTCTCTAGTAACCCCGTGAGTGAATCCCGTTAGCCCTAAGGCCATTGTTTCTGTGTTTCTGATTGGCTTAGTAAAGGATATATTCTATTTTGTAACCAATCAGAAGAGACTTTAGAGACAGATGAGCCTATGAGCTTATGATAGGCTATTCCATTGCCATAATTCAATACAACCCACTGCACCTGCTATATGGGCTACAACTGAACATCTTAATTCAGTATGCAGTCGGTGCATACCAACTTTGAATATGGGAAGTCACTTTCACAAACTTTGAATATGGTAAGTCACTTTCATGTGGTGTATCTGTAATTTGAGAATGAATTAGCCTACCAAACATTAAATGTACCCTTAATTTAATTATAAATACCCTGCCAGTCATAAGTGGCAGACTTTTACTTAAGAAGTGGTAAATATTTACATCTGAGGAAGCAGGGTGTTTTTTTAAAACTTTCTTTCATTTTTACATTAGCCCTGTCACAGTTGTATAATATAACAATACTGCATATATTTTATAGTTGTTCCGATTTTCCCCCTATTTAGAGTTAATGCAATTTTATCACTAAAAAAAAAAAAGTCCTTCGCCTCAGAAGTAAATATTAACCACTTCATTAATATTACTTATTATGTAATACATACTTATTACTCCTTAGAACATCATATTACGGTGGCCCCATGTCTTAAAACTTTTTATTAATATTTTCTCACATTATATATAACTTAACAAAAATAATATTTGAAATACTTTGATACAAAACCTTGGGCCTATAATGGTGGCATGAAACACAAATACATTACAAACTTCAAAGACCTGCTTTTATAGTCTCTTCGACATACATGATTCTACTGAACAAACAGAGTATGTGTAAGAGATTACTACATGCATTATACAGTACACATTGTGGCATGTAATAATCTGATTCACATTCAACTCTTAATTGGTTTATTCTACTGTAGCATTGGATATGCGGCAGAGATGTTCACTCCTTTCATACAACAAATCGCGCTTAAATGGTAGTAAAAACACACTACATTCACTCACGAATGATTCAGTCACCTATGCTCTCATCAACATGGACACAGTCCAATGATGTCTTACATATGTACTAAAACTATTGACCCCATCATTGAATGGGTATTATCAATTAATGGGGCAGTATTTTAGCACACATAAGAATAAGAATCATTAAACTAAATATTTATAAGCTTAGGCAGTTCGATGATTGATACAACACACACATGAGTCATTTCAGTTGACGATCACTCAACAGTAAGAAATGTTACGATACGACAAATTATTAATCAAGGATTTCAAGTTGTTCATATGACCAATTAATCAACTAGCTATTCAATATGACTGAACGAGTCAATCAATATCTAGCCATTCAATAAGTCGCATTCAATGAACAACTAACTAGTCATTCGGTTCAAATCTGACCACCTAGTTTTTCACCATTCATATGACCAATTAATCACTTAGTATGACTAATTACTAAGGGACAGATACATCACATAGTATGACTAATTACTAAGGGACAGATACATCACATAGTATCGCTGATTGACTAGTAATTCTGTGCAACAACTAATTGAAGATTACAATAATAGTTTGCCTATTGGAAAATGAGTGCTTACCATAATATTAACGTAAGCTTACTGAAATAAACCTTCCTATGCAAATCATCTTCAGTGGTATATTTTGTTAATATTTTGTTCTTTTTTAAAGAGAATACTCAAATAGCAGAGAGTAGCCAACCAACTATTTCATACCACATTCATTAATGTTAATCAAAAGGTGAGTTACATGGTTTGTCAACAACCAACTATTTCATACCACATTCATTAATATTAATCAAAAGGTGAGTTACATGGTTTGTCAACAACCAACTATTTCATACCACATTCATTAATATTAATCAAAAGGTGAGTTACATGGTTTGTCAACAACCAACTATTTCATACCACATTCATTAATATTAATCAAAAGGTGAGTTACATGGTTTGTCAACAAACAACTATTTCATACCACATTCATTAATATTAATCAAAAGGTGAGTTACATGGTTTGTCAACAAACAACTATTTCATACCACATTCATTAATATTAATCAAAAGGTGACTTACATGGTTTGTCAACAAACAACTTTTTCATACCACATTCATTATTATTAATCAAAAGGTGAGTTACATGGTTTGTCAACAAACAACTATTTCATACCACATTCATTAATATTAATCAAAAGGTGACTTACATGGTTTGTCAACAAACAACTTTTTCATACCACATTCATTAATATTAATCAAAAGGAGAGTTACATGGTTTGTCAACAAACAAAGACTGACAAAACAAACTAACAAATAAACATACAAACAACAGGTATAGTGTGTGGGCTTGGCAATAAAGGAGTAATTTTCTTATATAATTGATTCCCAATTCTGATTTCAATGTTAAAATTGACAAATAGGGGTTTCTCAAACAAAAGAGGATATACTCGATTTTAAATACAATTCAAAACCATATTTTTTTTATAGATTCTCAAAATTAATATATTGTTCGCTTTGTAGTTAATTTATTTCATGCTTCATATTATTTATGTATCAATCCATTTTTATAATTAATCTATTTTCATTTTTCCTTACAAAAATCCCATACAAAATTGGTCCACAATATATCTTCCAATGGTACAATATAACACCCAAAATATACACATAATTATCTACTGTGTATCACATATTTCTCAAATTGAAAATACAAAAACAAGTTTGTTTTTTCATTCAAACAAATTGGGGAATTATTTTCGTTCCTTAGAAAAGTATGAAAATAATAGGGTGAAACTGCCTGGAAATGTGGAGGCAAAATGATGGTACAGCCTACAAATCATTTTCACAAGGCAAATCTTTTAGGTTACGTAAATCTGCACACAAACATTTAACAAATATTCTGCTTACACACACTCACCCTGAGGGCTATACAAAACATTGACTCATGTGAAACACAAACAAAGTGAAACAAATCCTCTTCTTTTTCAAATTCCAATTTGATCCATACTTTAAAATACAAAATAAGTCAGAAACAAGGGGGATTTGTTTGGCCATTGTATCAACAAGATCAATGAGAACAGGTCAGTAAAATTGATTACGCCAATTTAAATTGAAGAATCAGACTTGAATTTTTCATGAAATGTTGGTCAAACAAGTCCATTATTTGGTCCAACACCATTAAATATAACTAGTCTGAAACTATGATGACCTTGGGTCATATAATAATGCAATTGCGTGATTGATCCATTTCCTGCCCAATTTTTACGTGAGCTTGGCCAGATGGCCCGAGCATTTGCGCGCGGCATCAAACATTTATGGGGGCTCGTCTGGAGAATAGGCTACAGAGTATCGCGCACGGCATCAAACATTTATGGGGGCTCATCTGGAGAATAGGCTATAGGGTATCACCCCCTTTAAAAAAAACATGTTTGCCTATTTTTATGCTGAAATATCATCATCCGAAATGCAAACAAAATGGCCTATTTCCGAAAGTCTTGCATCTACAGGTCATAAGTACTATCTAATTTCAACATGATAAGATATTCTTTGGACTTTGACAGAGAGGATGATGTTTAACAGCATGAAATTATAAACACTTACATGGGCGAGTGGCAAAAAAGTGATGTGTTTCGTCGTTGACTATTTCAGTTAAAATCACATTGTGATTAAAATAATAGGATATGATAACGTCTAAAAATAAAATCAACATGAAAAACATCTTATCATCCAGCGATATAATTAATCGAATGAAAGCAACCAGTACCTATTAATTACACAGCCTATCATTTCACAATTAAACCACAGAGTATAGCATATTTGCATTCCTCAATATAATGACAGGCATATTCCTTTGTTCACGCTAGATGTTACTCCATTGGAGGTGACAGTGCATATTGCTCATGCACACAACTCTAATGGGACATTTATCAGAGTCATCAAAGGAGAATGAGGCAACTGATGCAAAAATGCTGCTTTATTACTAGAGTGTGTGTTGACCTCACCCTTAAACTTCAAGTCACACCAAATAAAATAAGTGCCATAGTTCAGTCAGTTCCAAATTAACAAGAATGATCTCTTATGCACAAAAGTGATCAAAGTGTACTTTGGCAAATGTACCTGTCACATATCGAGGGTTGAGCGCCAGAAGGCCGTAACTCAATTTTCGGGCAAATTGATATTTTGGTACAAACATAATCCATACATTTTCAGAACCATGAAGAGATAACTCAAACACTCTTAATTTGACTAACATTAGAGTTATAAGTTAGGTGCTACAGTGTATTTTAATGAGTCCCAAATATTTGAAAGTCGATTATCTCAAAATAGCATTTCTTGAGTTACGGCCTTCTGGCGCTCAACCCTCGATATATGATGCACGGTGCGCCTGTTGCATTATACAGGCCTTAAGCGTGCCACACTCTCCTGTACTCAATATTATTTCCCTGTGGTAAGGAGGCTCACCAATTTGGAACAGACTGAACTATAATAGACTAGGACAATTCACAGATGAGTCCAATGGCCATTGGAATGCATGCCATTACCAATCCCAACAATTTGAGATGTCCACTCTTTTACCAAAAATCAATGTTTAACATAACAATTCACTTGTGAGCTTCGCTAACCATCAATATAGCCAAACCAATTCAAACTTACTACCATGGGAATGGCAAAAGGAAATTTAAATCATTATTTCAGGAAAATATATATATAACAAGAGCTGCATAAAATGAATGTTATGAAAAATACCCTTAATATCATTAAAATCAAATTAGATCAACATTCTAACAAAACAAAAAACATGCATAGTTATAGTCAAACAATAAAACACAACTTTGGCATCAAAATATAAGTGCAACGGATTTCAACAAGATATACATACAAAAGCATAGAGAGTACACATTTGGATAGATAGATTACTAGATAATGATAAAAACATGCACCATTTTGTCAGATCCAGATCTATTAAAATGAGTAATGTTATATTTCGAGGAATTGGTTACAAGGTATAAATGGCAATTAATTACCATTGTAATGGTGATTGGTATAATGCATGTATAATGATTGAGTTATTTAAACAAAAAAGTGTGTGCTCTGACGATTTCTTTATGTCCTGTATTGTGTCACAAAAAGTGATATATTACCATTGTTCAGTGTTTTTGAATCTTTGATAAATAATTGTGACCAATTTAATAATTTCACCATACCTGAGTTACGCCTAGTGTTTTGAAGTACACTGAGCCAAAAAAGAAACTTATAAAATTTTAACAGATCACCATAGGGTCAGTGCGCATTTCTCTTGTGTAATTGAAGCAAATATTTGGTTATTGACTGCCATTTGAAGCAATACATTACAGTAATATTGTATCCAAATTTGGTTCATTTTCATGCACAGAATTTTATTTGGTGATCTGTTAAAAAATGTATAAGTTTCTTTTTTTTATAAGTTTCTTTTTTGGCTCAGTGTATTAAACCAGGTGTGAGAATGACCAGAAATGAAAAGAAAAAAAACTACCTGAAAATGGCCTAAAAAGGTCATAAAGTGGCTGAAATTAGGACCAAAATAAAACCCATTAAAGTTCTGATGCCTGTTAAACCCAGGTGATGCAATCAGCAATATATTCCATGAAGGGGCAAACAATCACTCTGCATGGACACACAATAATGCTTTCTTGATACTTATTGACAAGGAGTTTGATTGAGCTTGTCACATTTTCCGTATAACAAAGTGACCGTTGCGTTCATTCTCCAGCTGCATAGTGCACCATGTAATGTTTTAAAATGATCGAAAAAGTATATTTTTAGATTATAATCCATATAATTCATCATGTAATTTCATGTCAAATTAAGATTAAAATGTTAAAAATTATCAATTTACTGAAACGAATCTACACATGAAATCCATAGCAGTTATACAATATCTATCCATACTTTGCACAATCAACATACAATTTGCAATGCTGTGTGGTCTCCCGTGTGCATTCAGGAAATACCTATGTCACTTACATTCTCATACTATCATGACAAATTTCATTTTCTCTCAATATAAATACAGCATTGCCAGATTAACTCTGACAGTGTTAAGTATCGTGGCACAATACCTAGCCTCCCATACGCTCATATGTCATTTAGTATCAATACATAAGATTAAACTCTGCCTATGGAGACTAGAGTAAACTCAAGTGATTCAATATGTACAAACGATAAAAAGACAAGTTTTGGCAAAAGACATGTACACATGAATGACATTTGGTGATTATCATTATCATTAACCCTTTCACATAAAACCAATTATCAATCTTCAAACAAACAATTGAATGCTCTGTGGTTGTAAACCTCACATATAGATTAAAATTGCCCATCCAAAGATCGATATTCAGTGCAGAGTGAAAAAGATATTTTGCAGGCACAATAGCAAACATAGAATAAACAAAAGACAAGATCACAATAGTTGCTAATCTTATTGCAAAGATCATGTATAACAATGAAAAGTTCTTTTGCAAAAACAGATAAACACCATCTGTCAAAATTGAACTGACCATGCCACGCTGCACATCTATTTTACACTCTCTTCAATGTGCAATCTTTTAGGCCAAAACTAACAAATCAATGTTATAAATACATTATCAATTCATGCGCTCCACAGCAAATTTGAGAGCAGTGTGGCATGTTCAATTCAATTTTGACATGTTTATCTGGTTTTGAACTTTTCAAGTATAGATGGGCGTTTCACTCTATTATATTAATGAGAGAACACAGTTTGCCCGGAGTACAATCCCAGCTCATTGTTAGGGTGCTATAATATTATGATCATTTGCAATAAGATCAATCATATTTTCACAATTTGTGGTTATCATCTCATGCCACCAATTTCTTTTCAGTGTTTCCAGTAACATAACTTGAATAGCACATGCAATCCAACACATATGCTTAGCCCATGTGGTAACCATGTGTCAGTGTTATCAGGGATTTTGCCATGCTTATGTGTATTATGCATGTATCAAATGTTAATTAGCATCCTATAATTGAGTGACATTCATGTTGCAAACATAAAACATAACGGTAAGGTAGTAATTTCATAAGATAACATTGTGTCCCTCATCTAGGCAATACATAGTTATCAAACACTTACCAAAATAGTATCACAAATTTACAACAAGGGTAAACATCAATGGTGTTTAAACATGTCCTAATAATCTGTATACTGAAAACACTGAAACCCTCCCATCCCTATAATTACAATATTTTATTCTTGCATTTATTGCATACAACTTGTGCTAAGCTGGGTCCTACTGGAATCATACACATACTGCCATTACTGTAGTTGAACCTCATGGTTTGGTTGCAGCAGAATCAAGCTCAACAATTTTTTACAAATTTATTTATCAGCATTTAATAATTACTTGTACATACACTGAAGAGAAGAATGATTTTGAGATAAGCATTTTCAAGCAACTATACACATGATGGTTTTGATCAGACTATTGTCTCAATCATGCTAGGATATATAGGAGTTGGTTTTAACAACATTCTGTATGAGAAACAAAACTTACTCATAACAATTTCAAATATTATTTTCAATAAATGCATCGTCCAAAAACATTTTTCTACTAGTGTTGTACATCTAAATACAATCTCTGAAGTCCATTTAGTACAACTTGATATGCACATGACCGAAAACACAAGAAACCCATATTTACACATGAGCATTGTAATTTGCAGATCCATGTTATGCCACTTGTTACTCTACCAAATGTTGGTTCCATAAATGATGACTATTACGATGTTATTATCAGCAACTATAAAGTTATACTAAATGGACTTGAGTATGATTGCATACTTTCCCTGCATGATGTGCACCTTATATGAATATTTCAAAATACTGTTTTACAATAATATTACACTTACAGCACAGGAGGAATGGGAAAGCCCTTATTTAGGATAGAACACTTCCATTCCTCCTGCACAAAATCTTAGGTATAAATGTTAAAAACCTAGAACCCTTAAAGGGCATCTTTAAATAAAATATCAGTACCCAAGGCAACACTGAAAAATTGCTGAAATACACACACTTTACAATGTCTTGCCTCAGAATTGCAATCAAAATCAATGTTTCTGTGTTGCCATGGTAACTAATAAACAACTGAGCTGCATAAACTTAACACTTAGTTTAAAAAAATAATCACATATCCTTAATATTACAACTTAAAACATAATAATAGTCCTTAACGTGTTGTGCTTGCATCTGGCAATAGCAGAGCACCTTAAATACAACCGGCCATTTATTAGAGCCAGTTCTTACTATGTATGCACCTTATAATAACATTACACATCAATGATTGCTTTATTACCTTATTAAAGCTTGATTCATATGAAAAGTGAAGTCAGCATTTGACATTTAATTGAATGATCCTTTTATTTTCCTCAAATTTACAAATTGAATAATCTGTGAAGTATAATTAACCTATAAATATCAAAAGGTTATAGACTCATGTATTAATTCGGAGATAGAAGAATCCACGCATATGGGTGGTTATCATTTATATTGAGGAATTTTTGCTACAGACATAATTGATCACTCTAGTTGTCCCCCAAGACTCCTCTATACCTCTTAAACAAGTTGATCTGTTATTCAATACATTACCACCATTCATAGCAATGTTTTTAAATGCTGACTTTTCTTTTATAGATCAAGCTATGCTTGCAGCCCCACCTGGGGGCTGCATCTACATGTCCTTAAAAATAGTCTTAATTGTTTGTGAAATCTTAATTCTTAGCCTATGATTACATGACATCTGCAAGTTGAAGAATATTCTAAAGAGGCATGGAAATTGACAATACCATACATATTCAACTACCAATTGTTACTGCACATGGGCACATTTTTATAGATCAATAGCTTTACATTGAATTTAGCAAAAGTGTTCACATAGTGCAGCTGGGCTTCTGTATTGCAACTACCAATCAGAGGCATAAATGTGAAAAACATTACATATATGTAAATGCAATTTGTTGATAGTACATAAATGGCAATATTTCTCACATACAACAAAACATTATTTGGAGGATTCTAATTAATATATATTTGATTGTCAGTACTATCCATAAGGTGTAATTATCCCCAACCTCTCATTGTATCTAATTAACATACATTAAATTTGATTTTGACATTTACCCAGTGTTGCCATTTGCCAACATTCAAGATTTGTGCACAAAAATTGATGTATAGGTGAGCTTGAAAAAAACATGCCAAAAATGTTCTGTTACCACTAAGACATTGATTTCTATTATACCATTTCTATGGTGAATCTGGATTGTCACAGCACATATTGAGATGTGCTAGATTGTTATCATGTTCATTGTTCGCTCACACACCCCTAGGCAGGGACACAGATTTGATAATATTTGAGATTAAAATGTCAATGGCAAGTCATAAAGTGTACTGTAGGACAATAGCTAATCAGTAAGGGTGATAATATGGCAACACTGTTTGTCCCTATGTGTTCGTGATATGTGTTATATGGAGCTTGCTCAGTAGTGGAATCTAACACCATATAATGCAAAGTTTCCAATAAATAACATTTAACAGGTATCAATGTTTCATTGTATTTTATCTATCATGCTAATTACCTGGTCACTTCAAATATGCGCATGAATTGAACATGTCTATAGTTTGGACATTACATGATTGCCACAGTCATCACATGGTTACCACATTGATATCACATATTGGTTGCATGGGCATCACATGGCTGCCACATTGGTATCACATGGTTGGTTACCAAATTGGCAGCCACACAGACATCACATGGTTACCAAATGGACATCACATGATTGCCACTTTGCTGCTGAGTGGGCATCCAATGGTCTTTGGCAACCATGGTTATATCTACAACAGACATAACATGTTTATTACATGGACATTTACAAAATGTGATTATAACAATGTCTTATTTCTTCACAAGAGATAGATACTTTAAACACTATATCAAATCACACTTATGAATCCTACAACACCTCCATGCATGCAACAGACACAATTTAATATCCATACATACATGGCCAGTTTAAATAACAGTCAACAGGCCAGATTATCTCTCCTAACACTGCTATATTTTCATTAAAATATTTGTACTGAACATTGCATGGAAACTGTATCTAAAATATTTATCGTCTTCATTTAGTAATGAGTTATGTCGTAAACTTTCATGCACACACATCATATGCAATATTTATAGCAGCAACACTTTGCCATAAGATGGATAGAGTTGATAACACAGCTGAGATCCACACTAAAAATTGCTTAATATAGAAATATATTTACCCATTTTTTTTTTTCATGTGCATTCTTGTTTCATCATGCTTTGCATCTAATTCGTTCACTAAAACTGCATACTGCAATTGCTATTAATATTCTACATATACTAAGTTTGCTTAGTTGGCAAGTTTAACAGTCAATAACAGCCTTTAAATCCAAATACATTTACCTTGAAAGAAGATAGCTGGAAAGGTTAGATAGTCTAGTCTTTGTTTCATTGACAGAATACTACAATGAAAATGGTTTATTATGAGTCTAATATTGAAGAAAGCATAAACATCTCCGGACTTATTTTATGTTTTCTATGCATCATTAATGAAATTGTGTTTCCTATGTACCTACTCCTTTTAATTAAACATTCAACTAGGCACATCATAAGTTACAAGTGCAGTGTCATGACAATTTATATCAAGAATGACAATGAAAACAAAAACTAAAACTTGTTTTCGTACTACCAAATGTGATAACTCAGTGGGGATAAGATATCATATCCCATACAAAATTTATACAAAATCTGCAGTGTACACACACATAAACCAATTCAATGGAACTTAATTAAAAAATAGGACAACTAATAATTACAACCATGGAATGTATTACAACCAAGTCACACTCTTTTCATTCCACCCTTTTTAAAACAATTTACTTATATCAAACCTAAAACATAACGCATGTCCAATTAAAATATCAGTGTGCGTGCATACAGTTGAACTTGTGATGCACTCTGTGAAAACACCTCACACAATGAGTTTTTATTATTTGAGATATTTTTATCTATTAATTAAGCATTTTCCTTTTGCTAGCAGTATCATTCTTTCTAGTTTACCATACAGTAGTTATACTGTATAAGCAATTATTGTGAGTGTGCAAACTGCTGAACCGATATCAAATTTAATTTAACCTGTGGTGCACACTCATAAATTCTTAGAGCAAAATGTACTAAGGGAATTGTACTTAATTCGTCCCAAAGACATTAATTACATTACACTCATAAGGCTAAGGAAACAATTTATGATATATTACCAAAACAATCCCACACTTGTAAAAGATGGTTGATAATAAAAAATAAAAGCTTACTTAACTTATACAGTACATGTACCTGGCAAATACATTTCATTTTTATATTTTTACCTTGCCAATATGACTATATCTTAGCTGCATTCAAAAACTTTCAAATACAATGAGTAAAATATTGATTTAGCCAAAACCTGATATTCAGAGGTTGGTAGAATAATGGCAAACTGTTGGACACTTTATGTATGTTCTTCAATTACTTATATTTCAATCATTAAATGCCTTAAATATTCTGCATTATAAGCTTATACATCTTAAATATATATAACAGGATATGGTCTTAGTACATAGTGCACAACTGTCCATGATTACACATTAATTTAAAGACAGTATATTGTAAAATTTAGTTATGTTACCTCAACTGACTCTAGTTCATGGATGTTTCTTAACTGATAAACATGACAAGACAGCTACATGGGTATCACATGTTTATCTCATGGCCATGATACCTGGGCACCTATTTTTGTCACATAGGTACTTCATGTTGGGCACATGGATATCACATAGAAACCTCATGAGCATCACATTTGAACGATTTACAACTAATTTCAAATACAAAGTCTTAATGTGCAACCCATTAAAATACCATTATAAATCACTTAATAAAAGTCTATGCTTAGGATAGAAAGAATGTCATGCTTTAAATATGATGCTTTTCTAATTTCTCTCAAATCAAATTCTTGCGGATATAACATTGCTTGTGTATATGAAACAAAGCCCCACAATTAAAACACAATTTTCTTCTGTACATGACAGCAAAAATGTAATGACTGCTACAGTGATATTGTTGTTACCCGTTACCTTGATTAAAACCCACAGCAGCTCGCGGTATCCCACTGTGAAGAAGAGATTCCAAGCATACTATCAAAATGGGATGGTCATGTGACTCGTCATAATCAAAATGACAGCAGTGGCGACGAACGTGTCGACCGCTGCTTTTACGTGGTTGATCTATCTACATACAGCCTTTTAAGATGTATTGTGAACTTTGCACACCCGACTGCACATTCTTTGTATTTCACGGGTTTTACCCACCCAGAGATATGCCCTCCCTATTGAGTATACCCATGCCAAATACTGCCCTCCTATATCCACCATGCTTCATGTATCCACTATGCATGATTGTACCATAGTCGCACGATCATTATCCCAAAATTAAAAACCACACAGCGATTATAGATCCCCATTATCTTTTGGTGAAACTATATTTTGGTCAACATTTTCTAAAATTCAGAAGCGCTTAGCATCTGGATACCTCAGGGGTACTCATATTGATGAGAGGGAATATTCTAGGCCTGTCGATACCTAAGCGCCCCACGATCTTACTCAATCTTGGTTAAAACATGTTGCGTTCTAACCATGGTTTATCTATGGTGGTTCTCGGTCGGAACCAGCTGTCAATTACATGCACAGCGGGATCCCGTGAGCTGCTGTGATTAAAACCTATACAGGTGTTTCTTGGAATCCACACATGCGAGTAAGTCATGGAACTTGGGTTATTTCAAAATCCACTGCAATGCTCACAAATATATGCATTTAGGCCAATAATTGCTTTCTGTATTACAGGTCTACAGTCTTCATATTACGTCATAATATCATGACACATTCATATGACACCATCTCATTGGGCAGGATTTATTTTAGGAATGCCTAGCGACTTTCATTATAAAATGTATGAAGCTTATTCATATTAGTCTATGCTACCCTAAAAAATGTTTGTAACAAAAAGAAATGGAAATACATATGGTCCTTCATATATCTTTGCCTGTTGGGGATACTAATGGAATCTAAAGAGTTGGCTTTCAAAAAATATCATTCAAATTCATAAAATCATTGTTAATATAGAACATCCGGAGAGATTTTTACAAACAAAATGTTTGTAATCAATAATGACGTACATGGGTTTAGTTAGTTCGGCTGAATTTATTTTGTTACTTAAGGAATATTTTTCTGTGAATACACTAGTTTGCCATGAGACATTTTGAGCAGAAATAGTGAAATTCATAGCAATAGGTATGGAATGGCAAATAGTGAAATTCATAATGGAACTAAAAGACCTATTGATCTTCACCAATATTGATTAATTTCAATCCTAAATCACAAGATTTTGTATGTCATTTTCAGCACCAAAACAGATTTTATTATAAAATTCAGGTCAGGACTAGAAAAAAGAAACATATTCTATTGATAACAAAACACTGCAGCAGTTGAAAATAGAATTCTTAACAAGAACACCATTCATAACATACATATTATTTGCTTTGCATATTCATTATATTCATAGATTTACAACCATAATTGCAAGATATGCAAATGAAAATACAAAATATTAATTTTTCCTGGGTTTAAATTTTCATGAGATCAGATTAGAGTCCATTTACATGCTTTATTGCAAGCAGCTGGATTTCGGCTGCGTACATGAAAATTACAAACCCAGCAAAAATTGATACTTTTTACAGGTATAATTCAAGACTATTAAATCACACACCCCTATACACAGGAATTTATTAACGGTATGTTCACAAAAGCTGATGGTACAAATCCCTTTATATATGATATATAAGTATACTTAACTGGTAATCTAATCTGAGTAGACTTAATCTAATCTGTTCTACACTTAAATGTATCAATATCTTAGTTTATATTGATAAAGGGATTGGTACATCATTTTGTGAACACACTTTAGACACTTGTGCTAACTAGATAGCGTGCATAACCTACAAGTGCCCAATTAAAACACACCTGTCAACTGATATTGACCCCACTATAAACCAGTACTTCAAATCATGCTATCTTATAATATAGTGTACACACTTAATACATTACCGTATGTCTGATATAGATGCAACATTTTAGTTGTGGAATATACTATAGACTTTATCACATTTATTTGTCTGGATATTGATTGATATAGAATACTGATCAATACATGCCATTACCAATATTTCTATTTAAATATTTATTTTACTTCCTTCAAAATGCAATCCACATGATACATAATAGCATGCTGTATAATAGTTGTGATAGAAAAGAAATGGGCAGGGCTTCCATGCTGACAATTTCAAATAATGTATCTGTCTAACTCTCGCTGTCCATCATTACCTCTACTTAACTTATAGGCATCTTCATACAGAATTGATGTTTTAATGGCTCACCTTGAGTAACCTTTATTCATTAGTGCTGAACCTGGTGATTATATTTAAACTTGAATTCAACCTTGCCTAAGAATGTAGTATTGTTTCTTAGCTCGTCTATGATTTTATACTCTAGGGTGTAATACGAGGATAACAAGTTCTGCCACATTTTGTTCACATTCTGTAGAATACATTCACTGATTATAGCCCTGCACGTAACTTTTCATAAAATACATGCACCTGAACAAACTACATTGTTATAATAGGTCGAGTTATTGAGACCTACACTCATGCGCTATATACTACTGGTATTATTGTCATAGTTACACAAAGAGATCATTGGTAATTGTAACCAACACCCAAGGGCACAGTTCATTGACATGTCAAGGCATGCTGACCGAGAGGTATTCTGGGTATCAAATTCCTGTGAATTTAAATACAGTAGAATTCCCCATAGACCTCCAATAGGTCAATATAGCAGTACATTGGTAAATATGCGTCTTTGAACGGAGCCCATGGCAGAGAGGTAATATGTAACAAGTTAATAAATATGCTAACAGCTGTCCCATTGAGTTATCTTCAAAACCTGCCATATTCTACGAGGATAAAAATAGCAAACTGCAATAATGACGTAAAACAGTGCAAACATGGCGCAAAAAAATGCATGCAAAAATATTGTAACCCCGGGCAGCTATTACATAATGTACTTCCAATCTGGAGATCTGCGACTTGCAAGTTTGTAATCATATTGACTGCCTTCTGTATGAATAAATGTGTAGTCAATGCATATAATATGACAAATACAGACACAGTAAAGAACCTTGTAAGTCATAGATCAAATGGTGAGACTGTATGCTATGCTACACATCAAGTGATGGAATAGTTGCTATGTAACATTGTACCAATATTTTAATAACAAATCACCTTAAATACTTTCTATTACATGATAATTACCATTTCATGAAGATATTAACCATTGCCCTTTATACAATAGAGACAGACATATGTTGTCTTTCCTACATTCTTCAAATAGTTACCTCTTTTTCTTCTTCAACATGAACAACATGTTTGGATGAGTTGACTTGTGATATCTATCACCCCAATCCTCTTCAAAATGTGGATGTTTCTCTCCCAGATGACTGACCCAGACTTGTGCATCAAATGACTGTATTAATCCTCTTCAAAATGTGGATGTATCTCTCCCAGATGACTGACCCAGACTTGTGCATCAAATGATTGTATTAGCTGTGGGTGGTTGTTCACAAAATTTCCCTACCCCTCTTGAGACTATAGGTGTCAAAATTGATCCTCCTTAACTGTTCCAATGTTCCAGTACAAGAAACTGATGCACTACTAATACTTTTGCCTCATTCATTAAGAGGTGATTATACAATTAGTGCAAGCATTGAGATAACATGTATTCACTGTATAAGATTTCTAATATGATTGCTTATCGTAAACATTTATACTATGTGATATAATTGAAAGTGTTTACTACTATTGATACATCTCATACAGTGTATACACCAGTTTCATCAAGCAATGGAAAGATGGCTTCTCTTGGTTCCTAGATCAAATACAGATGCCTCTTTCTTCGTTAGACGATGGGTTACACTAAACGTTGCTCGATCTTGCCATCATCTGCCGCCATTAGATTTGTAGTATTTTATATGTTTGGTAGTGTTTTTAACTTCGGTGCGTCCATGTGTATCCATCCAGTAGAGATTGGAACTGCTATCTAGCCAGACCCTTATAAGCTGGAATTTGTATGGAATAATATCAAAAGAAACTTACTTTCATTACTAATTAAAGTGAACTGCTACCATTCTGTTTTATAACACATCTTGGATTAATTGTTATTTACAATATTCTGTTTGAGATTTAATTTGCCATCAATTGTCTTACTGAGTAGTAAAACACACAAAATGCATTTGAACACAATTTTGATAAGACCTGCTATTTGCCCCCCATTTCCTAATCCTATGTGTTTACCTGCTGTTTTGTGAATGGTGTTAAGTGGCCATTAGACACCATATTGTGCAGCTAATCTTTCTCTCAATGGCAGTGGAAACTGATCAGAAAATCTTTTCCAATTCTCTTCCCCGACCTGATTCTTGAAACCATGAAGAATCTAAAGAAAAGGAAAGTAAAATAAGATCATGGTTAAAACAAAGAGACAAATACAAGAACATAACCTGCTGTTGGCACAATGTTTTAACAAAAGATTAAGCTACTGCACTTGGTAAATGGTGAACAGGCTATAGTTGCCGATGCTATGAATGAACAATCTGTTAATATTACATGTGCTGTATAAAATCCAGATTTTTTAAGGATTTGACACTGCTAATTTTGCTTTCATCTCTTATATCATCTGATATGAAATAACCTTATCAAAAATGACCAAAGATCTAGTGTTATCTCAAAAGCTGTAAGAGAAAATGATCCCATGCATGCAAATATTGGTGATGTCTGCGCATCCTCAAATGAAATATGCTTAAGCTTAATCCATCATCTGTATCCAGTGCACAGCTTTCTTTATTTTGTGAAGTGACATCATAGTTTATAAAGAAGAAAATGCCCAGAATCTTGTGTTGAATGACATGTTCAGAGCAATTATATTGTGCATTTACTGATGAGTAGTTATGTCGTCTTGCTATATAAAATCCAGAGAATTTGAATGATAACAAGTCAGTATTCTACGTTTTATGCACATTTATTTATTACCTTATAAAACATTTCCTTGAGATCTTCTTTGGGGTTCTGCCATGAAGCAACAGCATCACAAAAGAAAATGAAATCCTGAAATAATACAAATCACACACATTATCAGTAGGGGCCAATTTCATTTATTCACATTAACATAAACTTCACATTACCATTAAGATTATGACCATTCAAGCACATCAGTCAATTACATAATCAAAATATTGTCCAACTCTTCCCATCTCAATTATAATGCCTACCTGTACGACACCACCTGGGTTAACGCTGATCATGGCACAGATACCACGGAATGCTGAGTCCTTCTCTTCATTGTCTCGTATATTTCTCAAGGAAGTACACCTAGTACAGGGAATTAAATCATATGTTATCATTGAATTACTTAATAGCTTTGAACACCAGTTGGCCCAACTGCTGAACGCAACAACTAGTCTAGTAAGACTATCAGATTATTAACAGAATGGACCTACAGCACATATTCTCCTGGCCACAGTCCAACATTAGCGGGCGCACTTCGATCAGCTTACTGGGCATGCTTGAAAACTCACAAAATGCCGCTAACCAATCAGAGCCGTGAGGTCGAGCTTACATACTGCTTACAACGGATGTCTGTTGCACCATTTTTTGGGCGAGGTTGAACACGTAAACTTTACGCGAGGTCAACCTCGTGTGACGTGCGTCCATAACTAAATAAGTTGCAAAATTTGGTTGCAAGGAAACACTTTCTTCTACTCTACAGTGTTATTGAGGGATCGTAAGTAAAATTTACAAATTTATTGTTATATTTTTATTTTGGACTTATTTTAAGTTCAGTATCATTTCCAACGATGTATGTTGCGTTCAGCAGTTATTCATCAGTATTACACAATAATTGTTTAGTAGCTTAAAATTGACTACAAAATGGTTACCGGATGACTAAAATGGCTCTTGCTATGTTTTTGAAATGCCAACCCAATAATGCCCTATTCTTAGGGGCATACTCCTAATGGACAAGTCAGGAGTATGTGTCTTGGACTGATGCTGAAAATTTGAAGTTTAATAATCAGACTAAACAGTATTTTTTCTGTAAAAATCAAATTTTATCACAAATGTCTATATCTATTTATAAATCTTAACATTAATCCAACAAATTTGGATGGCAACTATTGCAAATTATTAACAAGCGTGCAACCAGATTGATATGAGTGGATTAGTTGGATGTTACAGTGTTGTCGACAACTATTCATTCCAAAATGGGCTCTCCAATTGACAACTCTTGTGTTTAGGCAGTGTTTGTCCACTGAAGTAAGGGCACGATTTGTTTACTTAGGTTGTATAAGTGCACATTTTATTGGCAACACTTTTGATTTGTTCTCACAGTCTATGACACATAAAAACATTGATCACAAACATGCATCACGATGGACAAGGATATTGCAAGTGGGTTGAAAAACCTCTGAATTTGTAGCTCCCATGTCAAAATCTACAATGCAAAAAGATACGTTCCAAAATTAAGCCAAAAATGTGTTTTTAAATATGTTTCGAAAAAACATGTTCTTATAAGTCATTTGTCTGCTTCTATGCAGTAAGAACAGAGTGTATTCCAGCGATCAAAGCTTTTGATCCTTTATGTAAATTCTAATGCCATCAACCTCATACGTTATAATACCGTAGTCTTTGGGCCAAGGGCTGATTTTTGCAGATTCGGTACCATGTGTCTCCTAAGTTATAATACCGTAGTCTTTGGGCCAAGTGCTGATGTTTGCTAATTCGGTACCATGTGTAGGGCCAAAGCCACAGTGGTATCAACTACTTCCAAAGCATCTATTAAATATATTTTAAGTAGAAGTTAAGAAACAGGTTGGTACCACTACATTTTAGCCCTTCACTAGGTACCAAAATCACTTGGCATAAGGACTACTGGGCCAATCACTGGAATATGAACTGTCGTCACTGGACACCATTACTAATGCATTGTTTATGAAGTGAAACATTTTGTCTTTGAGAGTTTCAAAATCCAGGGAGTGTATCTATCCACCTACAATATAGCAACTTGTTTGAATTAAGTGATGAGTCTATAAATATTCTGTGAGCACAAAAATTGACAAAAACTAAATTAAGACCTTACACCAAAAGTTTCAGAAGAAACCTGAAAAAGGCTATGAAAAATGTGATTTTCTTTTTTTATTATTTTTTTAAAGTAAAAAATGCTATGCTAAATGCGGTATATTTTTTTCTTTTTTCGTTTACATGAGACAGGCTCTGTGAAGCAAGAAAATGAAGCTGATATGGTACTTCTGAGACAAACTTGGATATTTTGTTGACCTACACAAAAGGTATAATTTGGAACAAATGTAAATTCCAGAAGAAATATGGTATGCCAAAAATTTAAACAAAGACCTCCAGTATGCAAACAAAAAGAAATATTATAAAAATATATCGCAAATATCAGTGTAAATTGATGAGATCAGTGTAAAATATGAACTTTTAGATATCTGATGCTTGTGTTAAATATCTTGTGTTAAATTTATGTGCTTAACCATGTGTGGTATTATAGTAAATTTAATACATGTACTTTGCTCATTTTGGCAAATATATTTTCTCCGACATTAGCTAGAAATATGTGTTTTCATCTTTCTGCATGCGAAAGTAATCCAAGTGTATGCGCACTATTTTGGCATACGCAAGCATCACGCATACGATTCACAATGCGCCATGCGAGCGTTTGGTACACCCATGCTCTTCAGAATTCATTCGCTAGCTGTTAACAGGTTTGCCAATTTGGAACTGACTGTCTGAAAAAAGCTACCCAATTGATATATGTGTTGTTTGTTTACTTGGTGTATGGGGTAAATGTTTGGGTGTTAATGGTAGTGATTGTATGTGTTTTTGTGAGAAGAATATTGGGAAACGATTGAAAAGAATGAAAAATGTAGAAATATTGTAAACAATTTCATTACACATGCTGAAAACAATTTCAATCATAATGAAATTAAAATTGCTGGTGGATTTTGGTTTATTGGCCACGAGGCGACACAAAAAACCCTGTTCTACGGGCAAATGGACCTCTCAGGTAGGGTGGGTCGGTCAGGTGTTTTGGTTTTTGTTTGTTTTGGGTTTTTTTCCCAAAAAAATGTTGTGAATTTCAGGTGAATTTTCAACCATTTTTTGGGAAAAATCAAGATTTCAATAAATTTAGCAAAAAAATACCCCCAAAAACGCTTCTTTCTTTTAAATTATTATTTAACTTGAAAATTGAACATTAAACAACAAAAATGGATAGGTCGGGCCCGTAGAACAGGTTCGTTTGTTTTGTTGACTAATCAATATTTTCTGATTGGATTTTTAATAAAAGGCTAGGTAGGTGAACGTCCTTCAAAGCAAGCTGATGCGTTTACAGGATTTCATCAATAGTGTGTTCCCTTGTCTTGTAAAATGGTGTTGTAAATTGTCAGAAAACACAACTAAGATTAAATGGAATGACAACAGAATATCCTTTGTATCTGTTCATTGGTAACAGATCAAATTATCTTCACGCACATGTATTACTCATTGTATATTCAAAATCTCACTAACGTGAGTATATTATACTATACTGAATGATTTCTTATGGGTGGCCCAGTATTTTTTTGAGAGCTCTTACAGTGATTTGGTAAACTTTTCAATGATCCCAAATAACTATGATGTGGGTTGTTGACAAAGAACTTGAAAATGAAGACTGAAAACACACATGGATGAGGTAAGGATATTCTGAAGTCATGCCAAAAATATATTGTATCTATTGACCGACTATATCAATTCGTAAAACAGATCATCTTGTCACAATTATATTTAGAGTTCAGAATCCAGCCCATGTGAAAATAAAATGTAGGCCTATAGACGTTATTCTTAATTGGTGCATTTACGTCGAAGAGGGTTTAAGTGAACTGAAACAAGGCTAGCGATTTAGCCAAGATGAGAGTGCTGTAGTTTTTCAATGGGGTGAACTTGGCATTAATCGTACAAAAATCTTTAAACTTCTGAGCTATTCAATATTTGACCTTTCTACAATCGTGCAATTAACTTGAACGTATAAACTATTTACTTCCACTAGTTTGAGGTTCATTACATTGCAGTCAAAGAACGAGATTGTAATGTTTATCGAAGCACTTATTGCTCTGAGCATGCTCAGTTGGATTGCACTCCCTTTTTTGACGTACATGCGCCAATTAAGAATAACGTCTATATGTCAACAAATATCTCAACTCCCCTTAATTCCTTTCCCAACACTAATCAATTTTCTGATATGGTCGGTCTTATAGGTTTTTAAGAGTAATAAAAACAAAAAACAAAAATAATATGAATAATATGAACGTAAGGTTATGAATACACACCACTGTCGTATAAACTGCGGAAGCGTGGGGGCCACCACATCCGGGCATACGTAGCCAAGACGACCAATTGTGATTGCTATGGTAACGGACCAACACAGTGAGCACCATGACAACGACGGCAATGCCACGGTAACCAACGGCAACATCAATTAGGAGGAGTATAAAATCAATCCAGAGGGTAAGGAGAGGGGTGGAAGAAGGGACGACGGAAGAAATGGGGGAAAAGAAAAGAAAAAATAATAATTTCCATCAACAAACTTTTACAATACACAAAAAGGCACAAAAGATAGGCATGGATTGTATGTATGCACGCTACTTTTTCGGCACTAGTTTATAAACACTCATTCCTATAGACAAATGGCAAAACAGAAACTGTTAATTTAAAACATAAGACAATGGGTGTGTTAAGACTAATTGCTATATTGTCATTCCTACATGTATATCCTCAGGTTACTGGTTGATAAATATTGTAATATGTGTGGCAGATGAGTACTACATAATATACACCACAGAACTAAATCACATCAAAATACTAAGCTTATGTTGTGAAATATGCCAAAAATTAGAGACAGCAAACTTTTATACTTTAAAAATTAAAAACAAATAATTCCATAAGACAGACATCTCAGCTGAGAGTACTATTCTGTTATTTGTACTTTATTGGAATTCAGATATGTAAATAAGAGAATGATCATCCCATTTGTAAGAGATAATGTCAACAAAATCACCACACAATCATTTTTTTAAATAAAAATGGGTGCATAATACCGATTCTTAAAAATAGAGAATTAGTAATACTTATTAATTTGGGCTGGATTAAACTTAAGTTTCATGATCTGTTTTAAAGATAATACAGATCTTCCTGAATTAAAAAAGGGGCAGATTAACAATATATCAGTCATATCTTAAAGACGATGTTAGAACGTATACATCATATCAATGATGCTCAACAAAGGTCACTTGATTCAGCAATTAGGGTACTAAATAAATTCTTTTGGTAACATGGTCATGCAACTTTTCAAGTTACTTTCTGAGAGTGTTGGTAACATATTAAAACAAACAGTAAATATGAAATTCTGTAGTAAAGAATAAATACCCAAGAAGAACATCACATAATCTGATCCTTTGGGCAAAATACACCATTTAAAACAAACCCAAGTTATTACCATCATTGGGTGACAATGCAAATAACTATCCAAACAGGTTCCTTGCATATATACAAAGTAATGAGCGTTTGTCATTAGTTTTCATAAGTATTTAATTTAGATTTCAAAATGTTGTATTGGACTGATCAGATTATGTCACATGAATGGATGGGTTTCTTCCATCTAAATATACTATAAATAATATGACATATAAATACATAATAGAGTGTCATTTGTGCCATAACATCATTATTTCACATTGCATTGTGGTTCACTGTCTACAAACTGAACAACATGAATTTTAAATCATAATCAAATCTATTGGGATTTACTGCATGTTGCAATTGTTTAGCACTTACTGAAACAGTGTACGTAACAACGGTAAATGATTTTATCATGGATTACTATGATTAACATAATAATATAAAACACTGACAAATAGTTGAATGTGCTGTTATGATTAATGTCTATTCCACTAATATTTAAATGTTTACTGCACTAATAAACTTTTGTACATGTTCTTTTTAAAGTATATCAATGAATTGTATAGGAATGTGAGCCTAAATGTCATGCCCATCATTTGGGTAACTGTCCGAGAAAATAGATTGTTAAACTATTCCAAAGGCAATTATGTTTGCAAAATAGGGAAAATCCATCATCATCATGCAAAAAAGTATGAAAGCAGAGTATGATGCAACATTGTATCATTCATTGCCAAGTATATCGGGTCTAGAGGGCACTACTACCTAGATACAACGAGAGCATAGCATATGCTATACACATATTCTTGGATGGTTACAAACAGTTTATAGAGTAAAATAAAGACTTGGTAATTTTACAGAAATAAGACCAATCAAACAGCATCTCTATTTTTCGGGACATATAAATGAGGAAATGGCAAAACCTATTAACATTCATGTTAAAGGAGGCGTCCAGCAAGGACAACATTGTGCAATATATGTTAGAAATATTTATTGAACCCAAATCGTGTAGTATTATAGAAAAATTCATACTTATCATAAAAACGAATAAAAACTGCCGTCTCTCAACATGCCATATTAAAAGATTTGCAGTGATTGATATAACTACGCAATTTGGGTTCAATAATTATTTTTCTAACATATAATGCACAATGATGTACTTGCTGGACACCTCCTTCAAAAGATATTGCATGCATGCTAATTCTATCAGATAAGGCAAATATATAATTGATTGGTTATCCACAACATTCCTATGAGAATTAGAGATCCTATATTCAAGATCATCTTATTTTTATTTCTTATTTTTTTTCAAAATAGAATCCTGACAATCAAAGGAGGTACTCGCATAAACACTCGCAAGAAAGGGGGAAAAGAGCTTCGACACACACACAAAAAAGCAACATTTGTTGCATTTTTTTTTTTCTTTCTTTCAACAGACTAACAGTCAGTCTCATAATAGTTCAGTGACAAATCTTAGGAGCAAGTGCTCACAGTTGATGGAATTTTATTTGATTACACGACACTCAAAAAGGAATAAATTATGGAAGAATGATATTGACTACCATGATCATGAAAGTTTGCTACACAGTTCTATTCTTACGCAACAAACGACACAGTGTGGTTTGCCACCAATACAACTAGCATGCACTCCCCAGATCACATATCATCAAAATAATACCAGATTTAACCATACCTATAGTACATTGTTCTTCCACAGGTAAGTTATGTAATAAGTCATTGGGGGATTGCACCTGTCTGAATTGGGACATGGTTCCTCCATCTGATTTGTGTGGGTATCTTTCTATCTTTCAGATGGAAACATGGGGCCCTCATGTGATCAAGAAGCACCTGTTCCAAATGTTGCCACTGGATTGGCTGAATGATCACACTACTGAATCCCACGCACCTATTCTACACAAACACAACCCTTCAAAGACAGTTATGTAACTTTATCAGAGCTGCATAAATGCTGCACCAATAAAGTTACATCACTATCATGAGGATGAGGAAGCAAAATGGTCTACAGGTATACACTAATAAATATTATCATTCAATTTGTAATTGAATCAGTGCTAATCAAGTGTTTAGAAAGTGACTTCTTTGATAAAATAGTTATATTGGCTTACTTTTTCATCATCAATTTGTGGTGCTCTGATCTCTTTGGCAACACTTACTGTGAGGCCAGACAAGAGAGTAAAATTGAGTGAGGGTAGCCATCCCATTTCTTACCTGTATTTTCCAGTAGTGTTTTAGGAGTGTTGGGTCTATTGATGATTTCTGTAAGTTGGCTTAACACATGCGGTATATACTCTCTCATCTCGGCACCTATTGTAACAGGAATATAATACAGTTTTGTTATGTACTTAAATGTTGGATTTTCTAGTTGATTGGTGCAGTTGACAGAAGTTAAGGATATAACAAATGGAACAATAATCTCCATCAATTTGCATTGCCACTCACTGAAGAAAAAAAACTGATACTAAGATTATATTCATTCTTTCTATACAAAAAAAAAATTACCCCGATATAAAGGCTAAAAGCGTTTGGTAAACAATGTTGATATATTGAGTTTTCCCATCCAGGCTATAATCTCTAAGGCTAAGAACAAAGAGAACTACCCCTGTGCCATGACATATGATTACCTTGTAGGGTGATAAAGACCCTACAAATGGATCAGGTTTCTATCCATAAAGTTGATCAAAGAAAAGTCATAAATTGACCATTTGTCACCGATACTACTTGGACATCTCCTGATTGGATCATCACTTACCCATTTGTATTGACACTTCTCCAATAGCCCATGTTGCATTATTACACACAGATATAAATTCAGGATTCAGATTCTGCCCGAGGATGGGTAGAAAATCACCTGGGAAATAAATTGAGAACATTATTAAGAGTGAAATTAATTTCTAAAGCATTATGTACAATTATAAACCTATCATCTATACCAGATTATAAGCACATTGTGACCAATCAAGGCCTTAGGCAGGATTTGAAGGTGTGGGTATGTAAATGTGTGTAGATTAAAAAAACTGGGTGTGTGTACAAAGCATAGGCCATGTTGACAAAAGCTGGGTGTGTAAAAACTGTGTATTTACAAAAGTGAGTGTGTAAAATACTCCCTACACGGCTAGCTGTCTAAGCCCTTGTGACCAATCAGCCTAAACATAGATTCTACTGCATAAAAAGCTATATGTACTTGCAATTTACACACAGAGCAATGTTTCACCAGCACAAAGAATTACATCAACTCATTCTATAAAGTATATATATTATTGCCCAGTTGCCCTACACGCCCAGTTAATAAGATTACATGAAAACAGTTTGGTTAGAATGAGGCAAAATGCAACATATACAAATGTTATTACCCTCACAAACATATCTAATTTAACAATATATAAACTATACTCACTAATACAAGGTCTGACATGCTGAAAACAAGCCTTGGTAAGATCTCCAAGGAGTGCAAATGAACTTTGACGCACCTCAGGCATCTTGTCCTGTGAACGAATAGGATGAAATAGATATTCAACACAAACACAAGCCGCTACCATAGATGCATGCTTACAAACACAAATTTCACCAATGCTAACTGTTGAAGATGCTCAAGATTATATTTGATATCTTTCCAAAATGTCAGCATGTTAAAGTCACTGTCAACAAAATCTTATGCCAATTAGCACTACAATTCCGGAAATAACTGTTGAACCACTTTGAGGACTTCGTTGAAATCAACCCCCCAGTCCCCCCATTCAATGTTGTTCGGAACCGTTTCATCTCCACGGTCGTTGGGACCCTCAACATTGATTGGTGGGGGCGGGGGAGGGATATCACTTAGTAGATAGCTCAAGCTTTCCACACAAGTTTGTTGCAAAATCAGCGCTTGAAAATAGTCCCTTAAAGTGGGAAATTAGCAAAGAAATGGACTATGTGGTCCAACACCAATTTTCCTGAAATGTCTGAATGAAGTCCAAAAAAAATCATCTGATTTTACATTTTTAGCCACAACTTTTTTATTTGTAAGTCTTTTTTGATCAAATTTTCAGTAAATAGAGATGCTATGAATCTCCTGATATACCATCATCAAGAGGTGTCTACAGTACTGAATTAGGGACCGGTCATATTAAATACCTAAACCTGCATATTTGCTCCTATTATTCAAGGAAGCCTGACTTATTTATTTTGAAAAAAGCATCTGATACCCCGATAAACATGAGAACATTATAAAATATGATTTAAATACAACTTTGACGGTTCGTGCGTGGCGCTCGACCCAATCCCACGCGCATCCTTTGGTTACAGCTTGCGCTACGCGTTTGCATAAACTTCGAGCATAGCACTCGACTTTGTTACCAAGAAATAACATGAACAATGAGATTGGTAACTAACTATCATGATTCACAATCTATACGTCTCGCGCGCAGCGCTCGACACGCCACGCGCACAGCGATAGACACTCCTCGTGCACATCGATTGACACGCCTCGCGCATATCGCTCCCAGCGGCTCGGACACAGCGCACGACATTGCTCGCGTAGCATACCGCGGCAATCATTTATTACAGAATTATTACATTTATAACATTATAATAACAAGGCCAAAGCTAAATAAAGAGAATTATATTAAATAGCATCGTCCACAGTGGTATAAACATTACATTGTAGGTAATTCGCCGAACCCGGTCTTTTGGAATTCTAATGACGCGGTGATGGACAACCGTTACACGGTTGACCGTATTGAATTGAACGCGTGTACACGATTGTCCGTCTAAATTAAATAGATAATAGGAGTTAGTTCTATTATTTATCGGGGACAATCGACCGATGTGCATGCTTTTCAATGGATGGACAAACGCAACGGTTGTCCATACTCTGATAGTACGAGGGCATGGTTCTGAATATAAATACGCTATAAGGCGTTACTATGAAAGGTGTATTGTGAATCAGTGCTAATTTCTAAAGCCGAAGATAATATGACACTTGATTTGACTTGATATTGCATAGATGGGCGATTAGCTCAATTGGTTAGCGCGTTGGCCTATATTCATACTTAAGGGCAGAGACACGGGTTCAAATCCTCATGGCGGGAGCCATTGGTGTTTTTAATAATGTATTTAATATAACATTTTCGTTATTCGCGTGGCTCATTTACTGGTTTATTTTATTCATCTGTTTGTCACATATTGTTTTTGTTTTTTCTCTCTTTTGGTTTTTGTTCTTCTTTATTTTTGAACTTTTTTCGGTGGTTGTTGTTTGTCTTTCTTTCTCTCTGTCTACCACATGTAAAATGACCAGTCCGTCACAATGCATTTCGTACTTTTAATGCATTTATTAAACACGGAAGATAAATTATAACCGTCAAGTTAAGTAAATGCAAAGAAAATACAATCATTCCATGGCAAATACAACGCTACAATAATTGACACAATAGTTATTACTTTATAGCGTCTATAATGCGGTTGTGACCGGTCCCTTATCAAAAAAGAAACGCATTGCGATAACAAAAAGGATTTTAATTGATTGTTGCATAATAAACTTCTGTCATATAATTAGTTTAAATAATGAATTTCACCCGTTGCACCCTATGTAAGACTACATGTAACACTCGCGCATTCCATATAAATGGGCCATAATCACGCATGAAATGACCAGTCCCTAACAATGTACACGCCGTATTTACTTTATCTTTACCATATATGATAAGTATATATACATATCTTGCCACTCTCCAAATTAGAAGATTATGCAATGTATAAAAGACGAGTTATTCCCTATAGACGGTTGTCATATTGAGTGATTTACCATATAAACGGGCCATAATCACGCATAAAATGACCAGTCCCTAACAATGTAAATGTCGTATTTACTTTATCTTTACCATATATGATAAGTATATACATATCTTGCCACTCTCCAAATTAGAAGATTATGCAATGTATAAAAGATGAGTTATTCCCTATAGACGGTTGTCATATTGAGTGATTTACCATACAAACGGGCCATAATCACGCATAAAATGACCAGTCCCTAACAATGTAAATGTCGTATTTACTTTATCTTTACCGTATATAACAATTATATACATATCTTGCCACTCTTTAAATTAGAAGATTATGCAATGTGTAGAACACGAGTTATTTCCTATAGACAGTTGTCATATTGAGCATTTACCAATTGCCTCAGACAATTCCGGAAATAACTGTTGAACCACTTTGAGGACTTCGTTGAAATCAACCCCCCAGTCCCCCCATTCAATGTTGTTCGGAACCGTTTCATCTCCACGGTCGTTGGGACCCTCAACATTGATTGGTGGGGGCGGGGGAGGGATATCACTTAGTAGATAGCTCAAGCTCTCCACACAAGTTTGTTGCAAAATCAGCGCTTGAAAATAGTCCCTTAAAGTGGGAAATTAGCAAAGAAATGGACTATGTGGTCCAACACCAATTTTCCTGAATTGTAGTTCCGTACAGCGAGCGTAGTGAGATGCAACTGAAGGGAGTAGCACTAGAGTACCCACTGACAATATGAATACACCCATGGGCCCTTAAATTAATATTCAGTGAGTTTCCCCCACACAGGGTTAGTATTCAACAATATAACAATTTAAATTATGGATGATAATGACAGGCCATTCAATGTTGAGATTAGTCAATTTTATTAACCGAATGTCGCCTCTGTCAGGTCATAATTATAACAACATATCAAGGGAAAAGGCTCGATGCCTCAAGGTAAATGATTGCCTGCAAAACGAAGAACGCGCTTAGCTGTTGCCTTGCCAACGACTAGAGCAGGGTCCTGCAACCAAGGTTCAGAGGGTCACAATTCCGGGCTATTGGGGAGCCACAGGTCTAGTGCTAATGCTGATGATAGTTTTGTGATGCATTTCATTTGATTGAGAATTAGATAAACCTTTTCAAATCGTTGCTGAGCAAGTACATTAATCCTGGGATATCTAAACCTGTCCGTGACTACAGAAGCGTAAACAATTACAATGACAATGATAACAGTGCTCTCTTTATAATAACTCACCTGCATACATTGAAAGAGTAGGGTCATAATATTACTAGAAGCAACCAGTGTTTCTATATGACCTTCTAATCCTTCAGCTAAACCACTCAGTAGATCTAGAGCTACAATCATAAAGTCCTTATCTGGAGGCTCCATAACCTCAGGATGAGCATTGCAGTCCTGCAATAAAACATATCACAGTTTTAGTAGATCAAAATATGGGAAAATATTGGTTTTGCCGACTCTTCGCACCGGCACTTCTTCCTACCAGTTTGAATACAACTTATTTTGAAGGCACTTCATAGTTTTCCAGTATCAAGTTTCTACTGTGGTTTATTTGGAGTACACCCCTTTCTCATAGCCAATAAACCAATTATTCTAAACAATATTTGTCATAACATTATGGTATTTTGAGCTTTTTTAACCAAAAATACTATAAATCCCTAAATTGATTCACTGGGAAAATATATATTGTAAGATGGTGGGATATTTTGATTGTTTGATTAATATAATTACATATTTGTAGATATAACTCCACTTACAGCTATTTGTAATAATGTCTTCTCTGTGAGCGAGACACATCTCTGGTAAACTGGTTCGCTGTATGGTAGGAATCCTGACTGCAGCGCTGTAGCAACGGATGAGAGACACTCAAGAAGAGGAAACAGATCCTTGTCCTCATCCTTCAGGGTGTTCCATTTCTCTATCAATGGCGGCATCAACATGTTGATATATTCCTGTGTTGTACAATTGATAAAGAAATTAAATTAGTTTAACTCAAAGCATCTTTTGAGTCTAACATTTTGTGTTACTCGTTGCTGATCTACAATCCTGCAAAATGTCTTAGAACGCTTTTCTGTGATTAACGGTAAACAGGCACCCCACTCCCTGTGCAATGTTGAGGGATGCCAATGGCTTTAGCAGCTCGCTAGAATGTCCCAACATTGATTGATGGGGTGGGGAAGAAAACATAAAGGTGTTCAGATAAGCACAGAAGACAATACACATTAATCAAATAGCTTGGAAATATATATACATGCATTATCCAAGAAGTGCGCTCACTGTTCCAAGGACTTATTTCCAAGATTGTAGGAACATTTTGAGAAATAATTCATTCAATGTCTTTTGAGAAAGAAACTGGGAGAATAAAAGTAAATAAGTTCAATGTAGAAGATAAAGAAAAGAACACCAATGTCAGTAAATGACTGTGAATCCAAATGTCATGAAGTGGCAAAAGAAAAGTTCATCAGACACTGCAAATTATGAGCGTTTACTTTTGGACAAACTAAAAGTAAACTCAAAAGTAAACGCAATACTAAACACTTATATGAGCCAAACAATTAAGCTGCTTTCCTCTAATCAATAACTGTCCCATTATATCACAGATGGTGGAAACATCTGTGAGTATATTCACTCACTTGGAGCATGCTTTGGGGTCAATTGGGTGCAAAATGCAAGAAATGTTAAAGTTTTGCATTTACTTTTACGTTTAGTTTTGTGTTTAGAATTGTGGTTACTTTTGAGTTTACTTTTAGTTTGTCCAAAAGTAAACGCTCATAATTTGCAGTGAGAGGTAATGGCTATCGTGGATGACATACTTTTAAAAGTCAATTTAACAGGGCATTCGTAAATAATCCCTTCATACATTGTTGGATAATACCAGAGACCAAAGTTTCCAAATATTTCAGATAAAAACAGATGCATTTTTTGATGGTTTAGATACATGTAGTATTGGAGTACTTAACTCTTTCCCTGACAAATTAATTTTTGAAGAAATTGTGAATTTGCACATGCATGTAAATATCAACTTATAATTTGAATATGAGACTCTGTAAGGTAGTAAAACTATATATATTCTGAAAGCTTATGAATGGCCGGACACTTCTGTGAAAATTTCAACGATACCGGACGATCGTGGCGGTTGCCATGGTAACCGTTACCCAGCATGCAATTTTTGTAACATCTTTTATTACAAATATTTAGTAGTCCTGTATGAAAACTATACTATTTGAGCCCTCCAAAATTACTTCAAGAGATGGGCATTATAATTCTGAACATTTTGATACCAAATTTGCTGTAGTGGGTTATTCGGTTATGGCGCAACGACCAGAATCGTGTACGATCAGCACGACAAATATACCGTAAGCCCAGAATCCAAAATGGCCGCCATACAGGGGCACAAAAATTCAAATGCCTTCAATTACACTAAAAGATATACCAAATTGTTCGGCTGAGCACAAGGATTCCAAAAAGGTATAGTTTGCCATACTTCCGATGTTTGGTTAACGAGTTACAGGGTAAAACATAAAAAAGGTCGTTATGCGTCTATGTCAGGTAAAGAGTTAAAGGGACACAAAATGTCTTGTTGAATTTTTTTGATTTTAATTAATTTACTTCAGAATTCAAGATGACCATTAAAAATGGCCATTATTGTTGTTTCTACTAAAAAAACACCCAGCAAAACATGATTAAAACAATGTTTGAAATATGTTGGAATACCACCCTTAACCATGTAAAATGCTGGTTGCGGCTCTACCAGCATTTTTGAATGACGTTTTGTTGTACAAAGAGGGCTGATTTTTCTTAATCCTTATAGGTGTAAGTTCATACATGTAATACAATTGTAAAAATATACAAATCCCAGTTTTTATCATATATTTTTGTAATTGAGGGAGCTGCCTCCACCACATCACTTAATGCCCCTTTAACTTTTAAGTACCAACATTTGAACTACTATACTGACGCGTGTATAGTCGCGTGTATAGTCCCATCCTTTTTTTACCCCAAAATATACGTAAATTTACTGAAAGTAATTTTCCTAAGACTTGTACCCTACTTTTTACCCCTGGGACTTAAGACGGGTGCCCATCCTAGTCCGAGATATAAGCTCAATTAGGGTGTGGGACTTAAATCGAGTATGGGACTATACACGCGTCAGTACGGTAATTAAACAAATATTATCTACCCCAGGTTAAGTTGGATTTTTAACAGAGTACAACGAAAAACGTTGATACTTACCTCTTTATTTAGATGGTGTCCAACTGAATCTGCCAACGTTCCAATAGCATCATACAGTATGAGCAAGTTCTTATGCTGGTACTTCTTAAATGCATAAACCAGTGTTTGTAAGATAAACCCTAAGTATGGCACTAGTTCTGTACAAGCTTCTTCTTCCAATGTGGCAAAGGCACTGTAATGTCAAATAATAATTATGTAAGATAGACTTGTTTGAATACTGTAATAAGACAGAGGACACAGACATGTGACTCAAATGGATAAATCACACCTTGAGGGTACATGATAAAAGCATAACAAATAATGGTGACAAATGTACCAGAGAAATAAGAGAGGTAACAACAAGGATGTCTTTATAAGTGATGGTAGCCACACTTCTTGTGAAATATGCACTCAATATACAAATTGCATGACACAGAATTGTTTGGGACACATTGTACAGACTTGTCCTTCAATGTGACAATTCATCAAGGACATTAATGGACAATTTTGTTGATTTATATTGGTAATAAATATCATTCCATGAATGACATTGTAGCACCTACCTGCAAGCGGCTTCTTGCACTCTCTTATTGCTATCCAAGATCCTTTTTAATAGCTACAAAATAAAAGAAGTAAATAATAAATTATAAACTAGCGACAAAAACACAACATTCAGGCAGGAAATTTCAGTTTGACCCAAGAGGTACAAATTCAACTGAAGAACAACATCATATTTGAGCCTTGTTTACTTCTTAGATTTTCATTTCCGAGTTTCATCTTAAATTTAGCTCCCACTTATGATATAAAAACCTAGTGTATTGACATGATAAACTTACCTCTGACATAAGTGGTTTGAGGTACAAGTCATGAGGCTGGTTGACTATCCAATGTGAATATCTACTTAATGTCCAGCATGTAATTGAGCGTACAAGGGCTTTCTTCTCAGACAGACACTGGATTAGGAATGGTATGAGCTCAGGTAGATGAGGAATCATGGCGTTAGCACAACCTGCAAATAAAACCAATGAAATTCAGGAAAGCTTTTTATAAATAGTGGAAAGCGCAGGGAAAGCGTGATCCTTTTTTCTATTGTTAAAAGGAGTAAAAAAGGATCGGTGATTAACACCCCACTGATAAGAGCCAGGTTTTTTGAGATGGGCAGGGATGCAAATCAGATGTCTGTATTGTTAAGTGCCTAACTGTAACATACACTCGTCAAAAGAAGTTCCTTGCCACTCATTGGAGTTCAAATTTTTCACATAAATATTTAATAAAAATTAAACAATTGCATGTCAAAATAAGCAGACAATAATTCTCTATCATGTCTGTATGAAATTAAGATGTACGCATTCATGCATGGCTGAGCACATCCATTAAGCAATGGTAAGGTGCGCAAAGGAAATTGCAAGAAATGAGCATTTACAGTCATTTGAATGGAGGGATTATCCAATTTTTGCTAAATTGATTTTGACATTCGAGAAAAGCTTGGGATTAAAAAAGAGCGCTCTTTCCTCCCTCTTTCCCCAAGCTTTCCTTGCTCTTTCCTCTATTTGTAAAAAGGCAAGGCCCCTTGCATTGTATCATTTTATTAGTTGAATAACTATGCTGCCACCACTGTTAGCAAGATGGAACTTGGACATATTCTGAATGTAGGGATTATGTATTGTACATGCATAAATGACCAACCTTTCTACAAGGGTATGGACGGACTGCCCTTTTTGTCATGTGTGATATTGTTTAGAAATCATATCATAAACACGATGTAGAGTTCCAATTCGAGGTTTTTGTACAAAATGAATACTCATATTATTTTGAGGGCAACAATGGAACACATGTTACCTTCCGAAAACCTCACCACCAAGTCTCGGAATGACCGACGGCCACGACGGTCATGGCCGTCGATGCCCAAGTACTTGACCAAAAGGCCCTGTCAAAAGCACCAAAGTAAGTCACGGCCACAATGGCCGTGCCCCGATTTTAACATTGGCCGTTGGTGCCCTAAATACTCCCTAAACTTAATACACTTTTTGTGCACAATTGAAAGACTTGCAAACTTGCAATTGAAATGACTCACTAACTACTAACGATTTCTTAACACTCAGCATCAACAACAAGCCCATTCCAACTTGGCATATTTTATTTCGCCAATTTTACTGTACCGATACCGAGCTAAAACAGTGTTCTAATTCAACGGTATCGCATGCTAAATGCTACGCAATTTCCCCAAACTGCTATGCAATTGTCCATTATTTTCTGTGAATGAATTAGTACTCGCACCTGTAATACTTCGGTTAACAGCGTTTGATCCCATTCTCAGAAAACCAAAATCAACAAAACCTCGAAGAAGAAGACATGGAAATAACAATAGTAAAGTTTCAAGCTTTTAAAAATTGATTTAGCCCAGATATATTCCATTTTCCATCATCATTTCTCCAACATTAAACTCATGCGGCGGCCGCCCTTGTAAGTTCCCCCAAAACTTAATATTTTTATTAACCATTCACATGCTTTTTTGTTACGTGTAAAATTATTGAGATTGCATTAATAATAATGGGCCTCTAAATTCTGAAGGTGCTCACAAGTTATATTAAAATACTATTTAAATTGTTGAAATAATATTGTAAACTTTGCAGTCCGCTCGCGAGGTCTGTAGCAATTGTACTTCAGCAATTCACCATGCAGTGTGTTAATTGCAGAGCACGTGGCCTGTTTTTGCATCACGCCCATTTCATAAACAAGATCCTGGACTAGATTATTTCATTTATCAAAGGGGTGTGGGGCAGGTGTCGACGAGGTGGCAAAAAATTGCATCCAAACGGAAGTGTGTGTGCCCATATTTCCCGAAATTCTCAAACATACTCTGGGCTGATGGTGGCCCGGAAACCCGAAAGTGAAAATCTGCGGTGAAAATCACATTTTAGCGAGCATATGTGTAATAAAATGCACTGATTTGACTAAATAAACCCATTTCAAGTGAACTTTTATTTTCGGGTTTAAATCTTGTGCGTCCAACTGGACGCAAAATACACACGCCTAGAGTTTGAAAATGCATCCGAAAGTTCAAAATATGCTAATGCCGGAAGTCTGGTGTGGGGTTGTCCTTCATTTAATGAGGGACAATTCTTCCAAAAACCGAAAATGTCTCTTATCACCTAAACTCCCAGCCATATCATGTGTGTGGTTACAAACATTAGGGTAAGGGATCTATTTGGATTTAAAGTTTCACTTTGCAATTGAAAGTCTGTGTTTAAGGAAATGTTTAAATGCTCATAACTCCTTAAATATCCACACTTTGTCCTGACCATAACTAAAAGAAATGGTAAGTTTTAGTGTGAAACAAGGATAAAGATTGTGTCCGAAATGAAGTTAAAAAGCAGCCCCCTGGTATATAAAAATATCCCCCCTCATATAAAAACTTTGGGGGGCGATTTTTTGTTTGTTTAGCCAAACAAAAAAAATAGCCCCCTGATTCAGGGGAGAAACAGGGAAGTTTAGATATTTAAAACAAATTAAAAAATAAACAAATAAACAAACAGGTCTTACAGAGCAATGTTTACATGAGCTTTAATAAAAAAAATTGTCTGTATAGCTGTTACTGTTCAGAAATCAGAAACGTCATAACAATCCATTATTTTCGAGTTGTATTTCTTTTTTATCGCTTGTGGTTTAGCATATGGTTTCACCTTCAAACTCAATGTCGTCCAATTTCGTCTGACAATGTTATTGCTGTCATCTTTAATCTATCACTCCCTTTGTAGTATTTGCAGTTACTATTGAACTTTTCACTAGCACGTGGTAATATAAAAGGGAGTAACATAACATCATAATATTTCGCATGCAATCACGATTCACGAATATGATCATGGACTCTAACATTCTGGAGTTGGGTGGCCTGCCCTGCATTGCATGGGCACATCAACATTAGGTACGTGAGATAATATTTAGATACATCAAGTTTTGAGTCATCTACAGACAATTATAATATACCAGTCAGTTGGTGGGTTTTTTACCAATCAGCCATTTTTTTCATAATTGATCATCCTGCTTGTGTTGTCTTCATTTCTGACAGGGTAAGTAGTTCGAATGTTGTTGTATTTTGCCCCCCTAGGGCCCCGCAAAGGGGCTCTGCCCCTGGACCCCTCCGGGGCCCTAGGCGGACACAGGCCATTGGGCACTCAGCTCACTCTGCTTTCATTTTGTCCTTTAAAGGCTTATTCAAATCCATGCAACCTCAAGTGTCATTCTTTCAATCTTATATTCAACAGCACAGAGTTAGAATGTCAACGACATGTTTAATTGAAAAGAAAGCCACATACATGGTGTCTTTCTGGAAATAAAATTGAAATGTGCGTGATAGACAATTACAATGCCTATGCTGCGAAACAGCAGTACGTCTGTTTTAAATTCTAAGAATATAATTTTAAAAAGACACGAGTTTTAAACCTACCTTCTGCGATTGCACCCAGTACAAGAATGCCCGATTCCTTGACTTCCCATTCCGGGTGGAATAGTGTTTCTTTAAGGATTGGCAAGAGAACTGGCATCAATTCGTCCCTGAAGACATTCGCCAGTACATCTAGTGCTGCTGCTGAACACTTCCCTATGAACAACAATCAATACAAACATTGTTATTAATTGACTGTATTAGTAAAATAACTATGTTTTTATAAATTGCCACTCGTATCATAAGATACATATCCAGGGTTTATTAGTGCAACAAAGGGCTATATGGTCATGTTTTTTATACTGGGTACAATTTGTGTTACATGTCCCTTTTCCCATAAATTAGGTTCCTTTTTCAGTTAATGCATTATATCTGAAAAAGTTTACATTTAAAGTTGGTCAAAGTATACATATTCTGAAAGCATACTGTAACGGATGCAAATAGCATACAATCAAGTTGATTATACAGGGTGGCCCGAAATTATACAGGGTGTAACAAGCAAAATCTTCTAAAAAAGAAGGGTTTCAATAATTACTTCCACTATGTATATGAAGTGATGAGAGAAAAGTTCAGTACAGATTTAAAGTAGTTTAATAAAATACCCATCCAGACATATGCAAATTAAATTTCATTATGAATCTGAAATTCTACATACAGGGTGACTAAATTTAGTTCCGGAAAAATGCTTATTTTACTACATACATACAAAGACTAGTATTTTAACAAAATTCAAGTAGATTTCAAATAAAAATGCATCAATTACATGTACATCAACATTGATTGATTTTGAAAGTCACCCTTTTTCTTATGTAAAGTTGTTAATTTTAAACATATAGGGTGTTTAAAACATTAATTTAGGTATACATGATTATCCACAAATCATTAAATTGAATGAATTTAAATTTGCATCTGAAACATGATTTTACATTCCAATTTGAAGTGGCAAATGCTTAAAGTGGTATGACTTTCAAATAATGTTCAATAAAAAGGGGCCCTTTAACTACAGGGTGACTCAAATTTTCCCAATGGCACATGTTTAGTGGCATACATCCTTCTTGCACCTTCATGATGTGCAAAGCACATTCAAATGAACAAATAAGTTTAGTTTCCATAATGTTTGAACCCAGTATTCAAATTTCAAGAGTCTGATTTAAGATTGAATTAGAAAATGTTTTCGTTTTAAGTTGTATTCAACATATAGGGTGATCCAATGTTGATTGGCAAACTGCTTATGCTGGTCATCCTATACTAGGTCAGGTCAGTTGCATTCCTAAGAATTTAATAATTCTCCTGAGTTTACAAGCTTGATGAAAACCAGCAGTTTTTTTACTTATTTGGTAACAAAGTTAAAAACAAGTAATAACACCACACAAAGGCATTTAACAAAATGTGCTAATTAACATCCAGACAATACAGAATACATGAGGTTAATTACATATCTTCTTTTAATTTTTAATTAAATAGTTAAATTTATTTATTCAAAAGGGTACCTCAACCTTTCTATACTTTTAAAATGGACAGTTTGGTGCAGGCAAATGTTTGCATACATTCGCAAACTGCGACCAACTTACGTTTCTTAACAATTTTTTGAGCTTCTTAATGCTAATTAATGATTCCTTAATTAACTAATTATATTTTTAATTCAAATATGCTTCAATAATGTTATGTTTTCAATATAGAATTGTACCAAGAGTAAAACCAGTGCATTTTATGTTTGCCCAATGTATATTGCACCATACTTGTTCAACTATGCACTCCTCCTCCTCCACATACTCCTCCTCCACCCCTGACTAATTAGGTGTAACGAACTATTGTAATTAACAGAACCATGGTAGTTTATATTTTTCTTTTTAAAATAAAGGCCAAATACTTTCTCATCAAAATAAGACCAAATGTGAGTATGTGTGATAAAGAATAGCCAAAATATATGCATGCAAAGTAATAATATGTAGTGCAAATGTAACAGATCCACCTTTTTTGGGTACCCAGTATAAAAAACATAACCATATGCATTTTTGGCCAAAATGAGATGTTGGTATCAAAATGATCCGCACAAGATCAGGAACCTAATTATCAGAAAATAGTAAATTCACCTAATCCAAAAAGGTTTGAATAGCATTTCTTTTAACTTGTCAAAACTAATAGGTGACAATGATGGGTACAAATCTTTAATTCACTTTTTCTCAAAATGACCGAAATGCAGATAGCCCTTTGTTGCACTAAACCCTCAATATTTATCATCAAATATTTTAAAAGGTATTTGCCATTTAAGGTAGCAATCTCGGCTCCTACACCACTGCAGAAAAACAGCTGTAATACCAAACCAATTATATCTATACTTTTCATACTGAGACCACACCAAAGATAAGTATTTTCTCTACCTCTTTGAGAGCTTTCGGATCATTTTTTGAAATTTCTATGTTTTTCTCAATTTTTTGAAAATTCCCTCAATTTTCACCTTCTGGAATTTCTGTAGATAAAAGGGAAGGAAGGTGCTATGGCCACAACACTTTGGGAATAAATTTATAAGCATATTACCTCAATTCTCTTGTGAGTTTTTTTCAGATACAGTGTTTACTTTATGATTTTAGGGAAATTTTCAAAAGGCTGTGTAGAAACACTTAATTGGGAAAAACGTACGCGAGACTTTTCTAAACTTAATTACCTTTTATATGACCTTGTTTGAACAAATTGTAGTTTTTTTCTGTAGAAATTCACAAAATTTGGCAATTTAGTGTTTCTAGAAAATAGTAAAAAAGTATTAACATTCCCAGTGAAAATACCATCCATCACCGCTCAGTTGCGGGAAAAAAATATGTGTGTAATACCTTGGTGTTTTCACATCAAAATAAAATAAGATTCTTTAGCAAACATTGATTTTAAAGAGGAGAAGAAAAAAAGATTTACAAAACTATGTGTTTTCTGAAATTTTGCAGTATTTGGGAATTTGGCAATGCCTCCTGTAGTAAGTCAATGTGTTTTTAAATAAAATTTAAAGATCCGCAAATCAAAAACAGCTTTTTGAAAATAAATCAAACTTGGCATATCTTCTTTTCTTATCAATGTACACACTCTGTTATTTTGAAGCAAATCAATACCGGTCACCATAGCTGAGTTAGCCACATTAAAGAGGGTAAAAAAACCCTCTAATATTCATTAAAAGGCGATTTATATTTGTTTAATATTTGTTAAATTTAACACATAGAAATATCTTTGTTCAAGATTTGATAATGTAATATAATAAATAGACAACAGTCCAAATAGATCATATGATGATTACTTGTGTATCAATCTCATAACTCATACCCCCAGGGATAGCGCTAAAGGGGGTTCTTGCGCGTTTAGCTTATATTTTTCATTTTGGCGCAATAAATTAGCTGAGAATCCAAAATAACCCTTATTTTTCAAGCTTTTATAGGGTTCAGGGTTCTAAAAGCCCCTAATTTAAAAACCTAGTTCTACTCCTGCCATACCCCATTAAATCAATATCACAATGTTGAAGTCCATGTGTTATTGAGACTTACTTAGATTCCAGTCTGATAATGCATCATCATCATCCATGCCATACTCTGACCCTGAATCCTGTTAAGAAAAAATATCAAATATATTAAACCATTAATCAATGGAGAAGGTTATAAGTATAATGCTTACGATTCACTTAGAAACATGTGCATGTGTTGTTAATTTGTTAAACCTCGGATTAGTATACAGGGTTAGTGAGAAGAAACAGGCACTTTCGCAAGGGCATCACAAACATTTCAGGTGTGTATTTTGAAAATCACTTTCAATGTCAGTTAGACCATACAATATATATTTTGCTTTAATTCTAAAGATTGTCTTGAAAATTGACTTAGTGTTATGATATTATATAAATTAAGTAATGCCCTCTATTGTCATTTAAAATTCTATTCAAATGTTGCACACTTTTTATAATCAGCCACCATAAACCAATTTCCATTCTATTACTTATTCAACTAGACTGGGTCTTCAGCGTCCCTCTATATGGCCGCCATCTTTAAAAATGGTGGACCAAATCACACGACGAAAAGTGTACGTTTACTCGCGGAATTCCACAAGTAATTAGCATAATATCAATATGCAAATGAATACCGAGCATGGGCATTTGTGCCCAGCAACAACAAAAATACCACCTGATCGGTCCAATTCAAATGCAGTGTGTCGAACGATCCTCAAGGGAGGCAAATCATGCGTCCTATCATGTGAAACTACCAGCGCACTGTGGTGTGATGGTGCATGAATTATTAGCTCATGTTTATTCATAAGTTTATCAGAGCACACTTTTGGAACTGTATTTTTTTCAGTCTTCACATTTTGAGCACCCTTGTTGGGGCCGTGTGAAGACATGAAGGATACAACTTATTCAACTACAATGCATTCATTTGCTACGTCGCTCATGTATGGTGCTGAATTCAAACAGTGCCATTGCAGTTATAATATAGAATAGAAACACATCCAACGAGTATCTTACATCCTCTTCATCCTCTTCATCTACTGAATGTTGTTGTGAGTGCGTCTTGGATCTATGAAACCTTGGTTTGATGTCTTGTTCACTATCTGGTATCATTTCATCTTCTTCAACATCTCCCTTGAGAAGAATGATGTCAATCTCAGAGTACTTCATGCCTCGTACCAATACTGGTGTCAGCCTGTGTGCAGAAACAAACAATTGTTCATAACATATAACATACTGGCTGTTATTCAACTTAACAATTATTGTTGAATCTACATATATTAAATAAGGGTGCTAATAACAATTCATTACTTCATGAATAATCGCGATAGCTGCGTATCAAGTGCGCTCCAATAAAATGAATCGTTAGATGAGAACGCGCACGCCGAGCGCAGGTTACTAATAATTGCCCGAAAGTACTGCGCCAAAGTGTTCCATTGTTTTGCTCACTGACCGACCAATCAAATAAACGCCTCACGCCCCTAAACTGAATATTCATTGAATTATGAGGAAACACGATTAAAGCTTATTTCTGATTGGTTGAATGAGGGGATGACCCGACTCGGACTGTTTCAATAACTAAGAAGGGCAGGGGTGGACAAAATAAACAAAACAACTAATTAATTATTAGCGAGATTATATCGGTACAAATCAACGATTTGGATAAATATGCATCTTTTTCAGTAATGAATGAGAATAATGACTGCTTAACAACTGTTTTCGCGAATTTGTTGTGAAATACTCGGTTGCTGTTATGGTCATTCGGAATTGTCCCTCAGGGGCTGCGCCCCTTCGGGACAATTCCTCAGACCATAACATCAACCTCTTATTTCACAACAAATTCGCGAAAACAGTTGTTACGCAGTAATTATTCTCTAATTCGTGGCTCCATCCACCTGAACTGTGGCTTAAACTTTGAAATTTGGCATTTGATTTTAATTAATGGTGAGAGTTTTGATCACTTTAGCTTTTATTTGCCCATCAACATATTTTAATATGTGAAGAAACCCCATATTTTTCTCAATATTTCTGTGAAATGTTTGGCGCAACATATGTTCCATTAGACGCTACAGGCCAAAATGCAGTGGATTAATGCCAAAGGTGGTTAGCCACCCTGCCAGTTTGTGTACTACTCTATGGGCAAATTTCATGTCACTTCATACTTCTAAAGAACTATTGGAATTATGCAACTCAAACTTTGGAATAATACTATTTTAAGGATGACCCATCATGTAGAACAGTAAACATCAAGTTGCAAATTAGGCCAGCAATCAGAAAACCTACCATTAAGCTTGAATCTAAATGATGCTTCTTGAGTGATCTACATTTTGACGTATGACTTTTGTTGATTTGTAACCATAAGCCATGATATTCCCATTTTGGTTTTGCAGACATAAAAGAGCACTGACTTTCAAAATGAGGTAGTTCAATCTGCTAGTCATGATGCATTCATTAAGGGGTCGTCCATAATTTTCGCCATTTTTAGTTACGTACAAAGCGTACGTAAGAGGGGGTCGAAATATACCCCAACCGTACGTAACTTAAATGGCGATCTTGAGAGGCGGGATTTTTTTTAAAAAATACAAAATAAAATAACATTTCGCCATTTATTGCGTACGTAACTCGAGGGTTACGTACGCTCTGTACGTAAGTGAAAATGGCGATAATTTTGGACGACCCCTAACATAACTAATACAGAGGCTGGCTATACAATGTTTTGTTCTCACCTATTTAGATGACCTGCTAAGACGTCCCTGCATATTGGTTGCTCTGCCAATGTAAGCCAAAACTCACATGCTTCTAATGCTACTGTTTCATCGGCATCCTGGGTTCTCATTAAGATATACTGTGAATTCAAAAAAGCAATAAACTAACATTATCTGCCAAAGATTAGAAAGCTTATCAGCGATTTCACTGGGTAAAAAAATCATAAGGGTGAAAAACAAATTAATGGCTCAAATCTGTGCTAGAGTAGTATATAAGCCATAAGACAATAAACTTTTCCCAAATGTTTCACTCTTGGGTACAATATTCAAGGGTGAAAATAAAAAGTGAAGGGTATTTCACGGTTCACCCTTTGTATATGGCGAGAGAAAACAATTATAATGAAACATAAAATCTGATATTCTTAACGAAATTAAAAAGTTATTGTGGATATATACTTGTACACACATGACAAAAATGTTTAGTTTTATGACTTGAGTACCATACCAAATACTATCCCAAAATATATTCCTTGATGGATAACATACATCTTTAGGTCCCAGGAATGCATCAATTACACAGTGTTTTACTGAGAGAATTATCAAAAAGTTTGTGTTTACTCACCTCAATGATGTCTGGCATGTGCGGTAGTAACCTATCCATGCGTACCTCCTGAAGCATAACCAGCGCTCTACACACATTCTTACGCACCTCACAATCTTCATCAGATGCCAACGCAAACAGATTCTGTTACCAAAAATAAAGATGATTATTTAGAATTGTCATATGGTTAAGGTTTTCTGGTGTGAATTGTTATGTTCAACCGTTGACAAAATAAATGAAGCACTGCCAACAATGGACCATACTGTGAGTGTGTATAAGCAACATTTCTGTGTAGTTAATTTTAATTTTATAATCCAATTGAAATTGACATTTCTAAGGCATGTAATTATAAGTAATTTTGGTGCTATTAAGCATCCAGCAAAATTAGTCTGAAGTCAAAAATATCACATTTATACCTGATTGTATTGGTCATTAGCAATTCTAGATTTTACAGAACAACTAGTAACGTAAAACTAAAGATGCGAACAATAAAAGGGTTTTCACAATAAATTTATAATAACATGAATTTCTATCCTTTGGTTGGGTAAATGTCAAAATCAATATTCCTGGCATTCGACTCATTTTGCTTGATCACTTCATAAAGTGTATTGACACGGTTCCAGTCAATAATTATTAAGTTTATGATATCTCCAGACTTTGTTAACCCTAACTCTACTACACCAAACAGCAACTGTGCAGAAAAAATTATTTTATAACCCGGCGTGCAGGTTTTTGGGCTACAAAATGGACCCAGGCTATATAATGAGGCGAATATACTCGCCGAGTGTTGACTGACAGCCGTGGTGTAGGGGCTAGGATCTGGGCCCTGGTACTGGAGGTCCGTGGTTCAAATCCGGGGGGGGGGGGGGGGGGGGGTCGGGGTGACCTTTCTGGTGAATTTTGGGGGTCAGAAAAGAAATCTGACATTGCCGTGTGGTGATCGATCTAGAGTTAGGGTCATTGGGCCCATATGACTCTGGCCATAAGACTACATAAATGCCTGAATGTCAATCATCCCAAGTGAAACTTTATATTAAGTATTTGAATGCAGACTCAATTATGTATTGCCAGCATCTTGTATACACGTATGTGGAACACACACTGAAAGACAACAAAATGTTTAATATTATACAAGCACTTTTTATATTTCCCTTCAAAAAATGTTTCCCTGAAATTGTGGCAACTGGTTTCATCTTTTTAGGGGATAAAAATATTTCATGAAAATTATTGTTGCAATGACAAATTTCACATCATTAATATTTAACCTTTGAATTCCATAACCATTACCTGCGTGATCAGAATACATGCCACATAGGTACTGCTTGGTCGCAAGTTGATGAGCAGTAGAGCTGCATCCACATGGTTGGTGTTACAACCTGAATAATTCATTGGTCTATGCATGCATATTATACAGCCCTAGAGTCTGACTGCATGGCCATATGTGTTAAGCCATATTGATAACAAGTTGTGTTATCAGTTAAAATGGTTAGGTCAGAAATATTCCATGAAATTCATGAAAATATCTGTTCGCAAATTTGAATGTATTTTAGGCGAGATAAAATATTAGTTTTTCCAGAAATTCCTTGCAAAATATTTCATACACATAAATTTGCCATTCTTTATTTGGTCAGGTGGCACTAAATATGCTAGATATCTCAACAACAGAGGTGTCAAAATACGCGGAATAAAATTATGAACTGGATCATTGGCTTTGATTAATTTATACCCTTTCGGACCGTTAATTATTGGATCGTATGTAAGGTGTTTCGATACTTTTTCTGAGGAGTTTAGAATACCAGACCAATAATAACCATAAAATGGTTTTGCAGTCTTCACATTTAAATTCTTCAGAAGCAGTCTGTTCATGTAGCACACACACTTTTAACCTCTTCATTACATAAGAATATGGCGAAATCAATTACTGTAAAAAAGTGGAACATTTTGCTCTATATTTATTTTCATGCTTTTAATAACACACAAATATATTTCATTTGCGTATAGTTCTATGTGATGAAGCAACACATTGCGAATTTAAAAACACACAAAACAGTTGGAAATCTGCAAAGTGCAAGATATTAATCGCACATAAATAAATACTTTTACAATGAAGTGCATTGATTTGGGCTCACTTGTCTAAACTCTTATTGCCGATTTAAGACAAAACGCAACAAAATGTTTTATATATTTGTGGCTGCACATTGCGCACAGACGTTACCTACCTGTATGAATGCATCTATGTGAAGCATTAAAGCCTGTGTCTTACTAATGATAAACTGGTTGACGCATGCAATGGCATGTGACCTGTAGCAAAGGTAATAAAGAAAGGTATAAATAAAACATCAATATCGATCAAGTGACTGGCGTGATCGGTGAAACATAATACTTGTCTGCTAGAAAAGCTACATTCTGTGCTAGATATTCAAAATCTTGATTTCATTGAAGAAGTTTATTGTAGATTGTTGCTATACTACATTATATGTGAATACCAACCATGATTCTATAATTACGCATTCCATTCCTTAAGATAACCCTTTATCTAGTACATCTACATGCACAGGCTGAAAAAGTAGGCAATACAGAAAGCTCCTTGCAGGGAAATTTGAGCATTTGGAGGGAAATGTTGGCATTTGGAGGGAAATGTAACTCTCTCATTAAGAAATGCATTCCATTTTGGAGGGAAATTTGGAATCGCTTGCCGGGAAAAAAACATTTCAGGCCATGTCTACATGACTGTGAACAACGTGATAGCAAAGGGACAAATAAAACAAAAAGTTGTATATAGATAGATAGATAGATTGATTGAGAGTATGGCCACAATTTGGATACGAGAAAACAAAATTTAATAAAAAAGAAAGGGGCAGACCAATTATTAAAGACATGGGTGGACAACATCAAACAGAGGACAGGTGTTTGAGCTGTAACAACCTGATCAGAACAGTCTATGATAGGCAGTTTTGGAAAACTTTGGTCTCTAGCTCCATGACTGTGTCGCCCCGATGGTCTTTTCTAGGTATACATTGTAGGACACAGGTAGAAATAAAATTGTCACACAAATATTCATGTAATGCTATATCATGAGCAATAATCTGGTATACAATGGCTCTAAATATGCAATGTGATACACACTGTTCACAAATCACCGATTATGAACTATGTTGTCACTTTCACACGTTGGTGAATTACCGAGGTAATTAATGATGTCAAACTAATTTCCATCTTGACCTCAAAACTTCTTATTACTTCCTCCATAATGGTATAGGAATCTAAATATAGCAGATTGAGTATTACTTCCTTTATTTTACTACTACATGTATCCTTTTAATATCAATATTTTTATTGGCACAATTACACTAATGCAAGAGAAGTGAACATGTAGTATTAAATAGTGTAAACTGATTCCTGAACCATGATCATCTAAGGGTGGGCATCGACACTGTTTCTCATGTCGCGACATCGCTGCTAAATATGTAGCGATATTGATAATATCGCGATACTTTTTAAGACTTAGAAAATGGTATTAAAGGGTCAGATTTCTTGCCGATTATGCCATTTTTGGCCATCATTATTTCGGCAATCAGTACGAAACTAAACAATCACAACCAATCGCGGCGATCGCCATTTTGCCTTCCCATCATGCAATAGCACCTGACCAAAATCATCATTACGCATGCATGCATTGTGACCGCGGGTACGGTCAATTTACAATTTTTCAATTACAACAATTCTTTCGGATGTTTTCGACTTTCCGAAGCCCGAGAAAATGACATCATGCTATTAATTCGATAACACATGTTTTGACTCACGAAATCGACACTCATTGGTAAAGGCGCAGTTCAAAACATGTGAATTAAGCCTTCGATCGACAAAATTGCGGTCTCTGATAGTGAGGTTTTTTTTATGAATGAAAAGCCACGAGCAGCTTTGTTTTATTTATTAAATAATAACGGAAGGGAAATAAAGAAGGAATATGGGTACATTCTTAGTGTTTCATTATAGGCCTATTTACAAGGTAATAACGGACTTCAAACTTAGGATATTATTGCCAAATTGGCGACTTTATTATGCTTTCTTGTGGGCATTTTTGGGCCTATAATTTATGGGGATATCATTGAAGCATGGTAAATTATCGCATTATATTTTTATGGCGATATTATAGCAATCGTCCAGTCTGATGATCATCACTATTTATGGTTTTAAATTTTAAATAAATATTCAATGAATTTGCGACTTCATAATTTCAGGGACAAGACTTATGGTGCAATTTTACATATTAATTTGAAACATTTATATTGCTACAACTGTATATGTTTGTCATCGACAATGACTAAAGTTCCAAGTCACATTTGAAGATCCACTTGATTGGTCATTAAGCATCTTTTATTCTATGCTTATAGACAGACATAGATTTGGAATTGGATTGATTGATTGATTGATTGATTGATTGATTGATCCGACTAAATCAAACAGAGGTGCTGTGCCCTTTGCCCCTGGTATCTCAGATTGTCTTCAAATTTATGTTGGTGTCTAATGGTCCTTGATCAAAAAGAGAGTGCAACATGATCATCCACCTCCTCTACCTTCATTGTGTTATGTTGTAATCATGGGTTTTCATTTACGTTGGTATGATGGGATGTAAAACAAAAATTGAAAAGCATAAAGCCATAAAATTATTATTATAATTATAATCAATAAGTTTATTGATTATTGATTGCTCTTCACACCTCATACGTTTTACTATACTTTCTATTGTCTGTGACCATGCATACTTGACTTGAGTCAATTTATGTTGGACTATATGCTAGTGTTCTTAGTACATGAATTCATTATACCTGATGAGTGCAGCCAATGCTGGCTGTATGAAACAGTGCTGTAGTATAATCATGGAATTGTAATCAAGTTGATTTTATATAATATATATTGCTCTACTTATTTTAGTATTGAGCACTCTGTTCCAAATGTTCTGGATTTACGTTATTGTATAATTATAATACCTATTTTTTTTGTTACAAAACTGACATAAAATTAATGACACCTTCATTTACTCATACAGTGTATAGCACTGACAGAAATTGGTTCCAATAAATTTTACTTTTTCCAAGATCATAGTTTCAGATAATATTGGATTCATTCAAATAACAGGGACAGAATGATGCAAGGGCAAATGAGATATTGATTGTGATGCAAGGTGACCTTTTACCTAATGCTACCCACGGACATAATACTATATGATAGTAAATAGTCATCGAAGTAAAAACGTTCCAGACTTGATGCGCTGTGCATACATAATTCTTCCCAATGCTAGAAAATATAACCCTGTATTCCTATAAATTGTTCATGTATTATAAAAGAGGCCCAGATTGATCATGTTTGAGATGTTTCTTTATTGGTAAGCTTAGTAGGTGCAGAACTTCAAAGTCAATGTGTTTTTCTCATTTTCCTGGAGAGCAATTTTCGATGCAATTTTAAAAACTTGTGTAAAATTGCAAATATCCTGAGAAAAATGCACAATTATGGTCATGTTATTATTATAATTGCAAAGACATTTCAGGCAGGGTGATATACAATATGTATAGATTCTACTTCCAAAGCAAAGGTTTCTCTTTCATTTCAATTTCTATTTTTTTTAGAAATAATTATTTAATATTAATTTACTTTATAAATGTTATTTAATTACTTTTTACACTTTATTTTTTTCACGAAACATATCTATAGGATTACATTATTCTTTTGTGAACAAGACATTGCTCAGGACGCATGGTGATCCTCTACTTATTAGCCAAACTAATGCTAAAATGGTCACAATGTGATTTAAAATACTTCCAAAAATTGTGTGTACAAGTATGTCAGAATTCCACCTAGCATATTTAAGTAGCTGCCACCTTAGTGCTTTATTCTTTTTTATATGAGAGACTTATTATGACGATTAATGCGGTAACTGAGCCCTAGAACCTATCCTGTAATGATAACCTTGTCGTTGACAGCTTGGACAGGAAGAATCAATTCCTGCTTGGTTTGTTCCCCTATGGCTCTAACCTATCAATACTGTATGTCTTGCAATCACCCACGGTGTATGGCAGTAGGTATGTGTGCAGTCAGGATAGTCTGTTTGGAAGTGTGATACGCTTGTGATAGGAAACAAATAGTCATGGAAATGCAACCTGCGTGTCATTTGTATTATAGGGGATATAATTTGGGCAAACCTGTCACTTGGCTTTGTGAAAAGGATGGACATTCTTGGGATATATATCTTAGGAGGGACTTCAGGTTTCATAATTAAACAAGAATCATATTTTTCTTTTCTCAGTTTTTCCATGATGTTAAATTAAATGGGATTACGAAACCTTGATATTGAGACCTGGACATATTTTTGTCTGCATTCCACAGTACCTGATGTACAGGATTCGAATTTGACGGTATCGCATTGCAAAATGCGATGCAAAATTGAGCAATTGCACCTCAATTCTATACCATGCATCGCAAAATGTGTGATGCATAATTGCTCTACATAAATCAATGATGAGACTTGCGTATCTACGTAAACAGTAAAGAATATTCGGGCAGTTCCAAGCAAAACAGGACATTACAAAATAATTGAAAAAAGGCTGTAAATTTACAATTTAAAGTACTACATGTACCATCATAATCACATATTTAGTATCAAATGAAAGATATTTTCAAGCTCTTTCAAATGAGCTATTTTTCTTTTAATTGATTAACATTAAGTATGATTTTTTTTGAAAAAAACCTGATTTTTGGTAAAAAATTGTGATTTTTTTCTTCAGAAAAATGCCCATTTGTAGCACCCTTCTCTGACCCGTTCTTATGCTTTTCTATAAGTTTTGTTGCTTGAAGTTGCTAACTTACCGCTTAAATTTTCATAAATTTACATGTTTAACTTGATTTTGTTTTTTCTTTATGTATTTTAGTATGAATTTTATTATGAATTTTGCATTGTGGACAAAACGTCATTCCGTAACCGTCATTCCATAACGCTCTCATATGTCGATCTTTACATCATATTTCAAAATATATTTAACCAATTTTAACCAGGAAATTGTCATATTGTACATGTAGGTAAAGGTATACAGAATCACCCAAACGTCAATAAAACGTGATACATTTCTAAATATCACAAAGTTTTATCAATGTCTAAATGACTAGAAAAATAATGTCCATTTTGTGTCATTCTGTAACGGCAATTATAAAAATCAATATTTCATTAATTAAAAATCTGATGGTCAAAATATGTACCATATCTGAAAGTGTTTAGTAGTTGCTATTAAAATATATTATTAGTTTGGTGAGAAGTAATAAACTTTTCAAGATATTATGATTTCAAATATAAAAATGCTTTGTGAACGTCATTCCGTAACGCTTGGAACTGCCCATTCCCTTTCCGATCCAGTTGTTACTTTCTAGAAATGTTGTCATATTTTATTTCTTCTTCGAGGGATCGCTATAATTGCGCATGTAGGGGAATTACTTTCTAGAAACTTCGTCGTAATTTCCTTCGAGGGGATCAATAATTGCTACTCCTGAATCGCTACTGCGCATGCGGACATCACTTATTATTTATTTACGTCGCACATGTTTTATAAATGGCTAGGGAAAATCCCTATAAAAGAACAGCTTCTGTTTTACATCGGCAATTTGATGATGATGATGGATAAACAATACGATACGAGTACACATTTACACGTTTATAGAATGACACAAGTTACGTAAAAGAAATTACACAGGATAACTCATGCCTCATATTAATTGTAATAGAATCAAAATTTTGAAACTTCTTTGCCAGGAATAACTTGCAGAATTAATATGTTGTCATTCACGGAAGAAATTTGGACTAGTAAAAGTAAGCTTATTTACTTTTAAAATCACATGCGTTTTTCCAGCGCCCAGTGAAAAAGGAAAAAGCAAAAGTCTGTGATGCAAAATGTTGGAATTGCTATGCAAATTTGTGTAGCAGTTTCTGCTATGCAAAAAAAATCCCTGAATTCAAACCCTGCTGATGTACAGTTGAAAACAAGTACCCTAACTCTTACAGATTACTTGTTACAAAAGTATTGAAAGCAAGGATAACAGTTTTTTTACCGGGAGCTACTTTTTTTCAAAAGTAGCGCCCGGATCATGGAATTTATTGAGAACCGGGAGCTACTTTTAGTCTACCGGGAGCTAACTTTTTATTAAATCTAGCGTGGCAGCACTGTCAAATCTAAATTTGATGTCTTGGGCAAGCTTCCTGGAACCCTGCTGATGTACAGTTGAAACAAGTACCCTAACTGTTACAGATTGCTTGTTACATAAGTATTGAAAGCAAGAATAACAGGGTTTTTTTACCGGGAGCTAAACTGCGCCAATAAAGTATCTAAACCAGGCTTTCTCAACTAGATTTACTGATGCGCCACATTTGAGTAACCAACTTGTTGAAGCTCCACTTGGTCATATTTTTTAGAAACTACAATGGCAAAATTCCCTTCACAAAATATGTTAACATAATATGTAGGCAACATAATAACTAATATTACTCTTTTGAGGGCAATTGCTGTCTTTATACATCTGACCGTCATAGGCCTATGAAATCTAGCTATATCAGTGATATGATTTATTTTTAAAAAGAAATTTTAACCACTCTCGCGCCACTTAGGATGCCTTGATGCGCCACAAGTGTCGCGCGCGCCACCATTTGAGAATGCCTGATCTAAACACTTACAAATGGTCAGATTTATCAGAACCTGAAATAGTATGCAAAAAAATAATTAATTAATCAAACAACATCACCAAACAACATCGTAGCGCAAGGTGTCAAAATGCGCAGAAGAAAACTGTGAATCAAATTAAGTAATTATTTTTTTGCATACTATTTCAGGTTCCGATAAATTAGACCATTTGTAGTGTGTTTAGATACTTTATTGGCGCAGTTTACTTTTTTTCAAAAGTAACGCCCTGATTATGGGATTTATTGAGAACCGGGAGCTACTTTCAGTCTACCGGGAGCTAACTTTTTATTAAATCCAGCGTGGAAGCATTGTCAAATTTGTAGTTTGTTTAGATACTTTATTGGCGCAGTTTACTTTTTTTCAAAAGTAACGCCCTGATTATGGGATTTATTGAGAACCGGGAGCTACTTTCAGTCTACCGGGAGCTAACTTTTTATTAAATCCAGCGTGGAAGCATTGTCAAATTTAAATTTGATGTCTTGGGCAAGCCAGGCGCTGGATTGAACTAAATATCAGCGCTCGGTTGAATATTTTTCAGCATTACCGGGCGCTATGGCAGGAGGACCGAGGGGTAAAAATCGCCCAATGCCCGCGTATCTTGAGCCTTGATTGAAAGAAATCACAACTGAACTAATTGTTGGGACCAAAACCATATCTTACCTAATTTTTGGTGTCTGATGTTTGAAGAATTGCAGGAACTTTGGGATAAGGATGTTAAGAGGTCGGTTGAGAGCATCACTGTCAAGAACATCGGCTGAATCCTCACAAATCTTTTGAAGAGCTCCAAAAGCACCCTGAAAGTAATCAAATTGATATTTTAATATATGAATAAGTGTATTTGGGATACGATATTGGAGATATTTATATAATAAGAAAGCTAAAACTGTGCTGATTACAGAACTGTTTCGATCATTTTTCTACGATCACTACAAAAAAAGTTAAGAGTGAATGATGATTGTGATGTCATAAAAAGCTACAATAACAAGAAATCATGAAAACAGGCCAAAAAAGATTCAATAGAATAACATTATAAGGTTAATAATAAAAGTGACTTAAGTTTTTGAAGGTGAAATTTCATGAAAGATGATGACACAAAGTATTGGATTTTTTTTTTAAAGAAATCTAAAAAAATTAAAATTCTAATTTTACCCATAATCCCTAGTTCACATCAGCAATAAGTGCAGTTTTGCAAGTGTTGGCAAAAATGGGGTCAAAGGTCATTAGAGGTCAATCTGTGTACACCCAATGAGCATCTCAAATCCCCCAATTACCCAAAGATTATTGTTACGGTCACATACCAGTTTTGTCCTTATTAGTTTAGTCTACATGCTTTTAAGGCGCAAATATACTCTTATTCCCAATTTCTGTTATAGATTACAGATTACTTTGTGTGACAATTTTTCCATTCACAAATTTTACTTCGGCTTTATTTGATTTTCGAAAAAACCCGATACGACTGACGTAATGCCAATAAAATGGGTCGCACTCATTGTAAAAGGCGGTGCGGTTCAACACATGTGAATTAAGCCTCTGATTGACCAAACAGCGCTCTCTGATAACGTGGTTGTTATATGATTAATTTAAATACGAGCGGCATTGTAATTCAGATATGAATTATTTTGATACTGGCGGGGATTTCTCATGATTTCTCATGACAGGGGAATGATGCACGGTACGACCATGCACGCATCAATAATCGTTTTATCGCAATGTGTAATGAATTGTAAGTGATAATGCAGTGAGTATCATGGAATCTGTGGCAAAAAAATTAAGACATCTCTTATTTCCGTTTTATACACGAAAAAACATTAGGTCGGCCTTCAGAAAATAAATTTTATTTTATCAAAATTGGGATACATTTGTTGGGGTCGGCAGGTTTGAGGCGGGTCGGTCGGGTAACCAGAAACAAACATTTATTTGTATTTGGCCTAGTTGACAGTTTAAATATCATGCAGCTAGGATCTTCCTCCTTCATTTTTAGTAAACCTACCTCGCATGTGTTGTAGTCTTCAGAATCTAACTGTTGGCACAGGGTTGGTAACAATGTCTGCCAATTCTGCAAGTCTCCTTTGGTTGCTATCGTTGTGATAAGGATGCCAATAGTAGCACGTATTAGTGGTGATGGATCCCCAACATTCTCCAGACATTCTGATTTGATAAACTCTGTCACTTCCGCAGGAAAATTGTGAAAGTGTGCTTTCACGTTATTCTTGAGGATCAGACCACTGAGTGATCGCGTGGGTTCATCTGTAACAAAAGAGCATATCAATTACTCTCTATGTTGTTGCCTCCATAATAATGCGAGTTAGAACAGTATTATTTTGACTTGGTTTATTTGAAAAATTTCAAATTCAAATTTTAATCATTCTATAGTAACACAAACTTTAACCAAAATGTTGATACTTGTTCATTGGGTTGGTGGATCACATTTTAAAACTTAAGCAAGAAAGCAGTTTAATTAAACTCAATAAAAGACCTTGATGGTATTGGGATTTTTTGTTAGACGTAAGATGCAAGCCAATGTGGTCAATAAGGCCAAATTGGGTCAACCTTTAAAATATGGGATGTTTTGTTTACAAACGCTTGTATTGTTGACCACCTTCCCTTCTCTCTATCTCTACTGTAAAAAAATGTAACATCACTTACCTTCCGTTTTTAACTTTGTTAGCACAAATATCAAATAGTTATTGAAATCTGGATATTGATTCAATGCCTCTAATTTCTGGAGGAAAAAGTGGTTAAGGAAAACTGTTTGACTGTTAACATTTAGAGCCTCTCGTACGTGAAGTACTGTATAGTATAATGGATTATTACGGTCATGAAGGCAAATAGCATGCTGTGCTGTGCAGCATGAGTGACAACAAGCCTCGATTTAAGTGGGAGCTGGGAGTTTTTTGCCCCCCGGTTGCCAAGTTTTTGCTCCCGGTGTTTTCAAATTTTGTATAGCAAAGTATGAGTGGGAGCTACTTTTGTCAGAAAAGTTACAAAGTAGCTCCCGGTTCACACATCCTTAAATCGAGGCTTGAGTGACGAGTGCGTGCGACCAATACTGTGTGCGAGTGGCCATAATCGCGGGCTTACGCTTGGATTGCTTTGGCGCGCGAATAGATAAAAACCAAATATTTCTCACCAACTGGGATCTAATTAAACTATAGCTATCCCAGCAATTTCAGTCACCTGAGTTCCCGCGTGACAAACGCTCAGGGGCAAACAATCCCAAGAGTGCTTTTCACGCACAGCGTTCATTTTCAAGGTTGACACTTTAAGTCTGATCACACCAGCTGCCATTAAAAACCTGTGTACAGCCTCATCACAGCAATTTCATGCACAGGAAGTTTCACTTTCATCAGCAACTCAGTCTATAAAGTTGATATGTTAACTTTAGTTTGTTACAGAACAAATGAGGCATTGCCACTTGAAAGTATTCAATACATAATTATTAGAAGGTGAATAAATCCTCTAGGTTCCAAGAAAACTACTGTAGTTACTGTAGTAGATAAAGACGGTATTACCGTATTGGTCAAGTACCCTCTTTAATATACCAGGACTTTCATACATACTTGTAGTGTGCATTCATGCCCGCCATCATCACAACAATGAGTGTTTGTTTGAGGGGGAATTAGTTGAACTTGTGATAAAGTTATTGATGTAAATAAATTATGAATGGATCTGTTGTAAACAGTTTTATTCTGAATAATTATATCCAGGCACATAAATATGCAAGCCTGGTTTGTTTTGGCGTGTTTGACCGCATGCTATTGCTACAGTGTCTTTGTGAATGAAATAATGAATACCGTCACGGCATACATCCCTATAGTAAATCGAAGAGTCAAAGGTTGTGTCAAAGGTCAACAAATGAAGGAAAATTATTTCTTTGAATGCTCCATCAGTCATTTCTACACGATAAAATACCAGATTTTGATTGAAAACATCGATACAGAGACTGTTATGCCCGTTCTAGGTGGCCCGTTTTAATCTGCAAGAGACCCGGTACATGTGCTAGCCTATAACTAGACCGCCGTTGGACTATGGCGAAAAACCATTTAGAAAAGGAATATGATTAGGTGGCACCCCTTACGCAAATACACCAAACTTCAGAAATCATTAGATAACAAACCTTATTCCGCATTTCCCCAAAATTAAAAGATGTTTTCAAGAAATTTGCCTCGAAAGTTTGCTATGTCGGTCAAAATTTGGAAGCTTGGCAATTAATTTCCTGGTTAATTTATCAGAAAGTTCAAAGTGATTTGATTTTAATGAAAATGAGGGGGGGGGGGGAATGAAATTGGGCGGGAGTTGCAGGACAATCTCCTTCCATGCCCAGGGATAGAATTTCGGCGCGAATCGATTCGCGTAAAAAAACGACAACTTTTTTTTCTTTCTTTTTAAGTCCAAAACAGGACCTTACATGTAGATGACTGGTATTTGACCCTTAGTCAACAAACATGCCAAATTTGGAAGTTATGCACGCTTATAGCCTTATTCTTTATGTTATTTTCATTAATTTTGCAATAATCCATGGATTCTCAAAATTGGTGAGAATCCAGGATTCTCGCGAAATTATTCCGCGAGAATCTAAATGGACTCTCGCTCTGCAGCGCGAATTTCTAGGCCTGATACACCATGACATCAACAGTATAAATCAGAATGCACACAAGCCAACCTTAATAATAGTCAGTTTATTATTCACAATTAATTACAATAATAATTACAAATAAATAAAATGTACCGGTTACAGTAAATTTGACAGATTTTCATGTTTTAGAAAATATACTATCGTAAACTTAATGAATCAAGAACATTGTGTGATGTGAAAATTAAGAGAGACAGACCCCTGTGGACCCTTATAATATTAATATGGATGGCTGGGCACTAAGGTGATTGCAGTAAAAGTGCTCCATACTCCCCCCCCCCCCCCCCCCCCAATACAAAAAAAAACCCAAAAAAAACCAAGAAAAACAAAACAAACACACACAAAAAAGATAAAGAAAAAAAAATGGCAAAAATTGCTTACGAAAAAATGCTTTAATTTTGACAGGAACATTTTCACCCTTGAGATTTTTTTCTCAAGAGTGAAATACCCTTGGGAAAAAATGAAGTGAAAACACTGACTATCCACCAAAAATGTGTAATATTGTAAATAAATATCATATCAACAATCACACATTTTCACCATTTCTTTTTAATCCCATCTACGTTTCCGTTTAGATACCCCCCCCCCCCCCCCCTATCTATGATACTTGATAGTACTATAATATTATTAGTATTATTATTATAGTCGAATTTATAATTGAACGAACACATTGAAGCAGTGTATTGCGTACATCGCGTAAAGCACGCACAGCCATAAGCGTGATAATTTCGGATGCGATCATATTTGTGCTGCGTGCGGGTTGTCTTTCAAATTCAATTATTAATTTGACTAGGCCTAGGCTAATTATTGATTTTATCGATCCAAAAAGAAGAAGAAAAAGAAGGGATTTTTTGACAAGGAGGTCAAGGATATCTGAAGCGGTCTCCTGCGACGCATTTTCAGGTCATGTTTGTTGTTATGTTAAGCTCCGATCAATTTAATCATTAAAACTATAGTCCAATTAATAATTGAACGAACAACGCGCACGCAGCACAAACATGATGATGATCGTGCCCGAAATTATCACGCACGCAACGCAATGCACGCAATATGCTGCTTCAATGTGTTTGTTCAATTATAAAATTGACTATAGTTATAGTATTATTAAAGTTTGATTAAATCTACATCTTCATCAATACTCAGCAGAATCCATGATTCATTGGCATATAAAATAAAGTCAGCATAAATTGAAGATGAATGTGTCCCACATTTTTGTCCCACACTAAACATAAGTTACTATTACTATTTTCAGACATGTAAGATCTTGTGTCCCTTGTACAATGTGTAGGTTTGCAAGAACATGATGAAGAAGAAGCTGCGTAATGCGGCGTACATCGTAAGCAAAATGGTAAACCGTAAGCTTACGCAGCAGTAGCGTAAATTGCACGTTTTTACACGATGTGCGAACATGCATTTGAATTTGAAATTAAAATGATTGCGATGTCAAACTGAATGAAAGCCAACACAAAATGGACTAGCTACGCTTTATTTAATCGAATATTTATTTAATATATACATAGATAGTTTAAGAAAAGGATACTTGTTGAACAGATCGCTGAGTTTCTGTATCCGGGCTCTGCGATTCCTTTAAAAGCTGTAAAATTTGCTGTAATCCATTCGGTTCTGGCTGCCACGACATCGCCATTTTGTCTTTTTCTCGTGAATATTCAGATTTTGTTTATATCCATTTGAAGTAGCATTATTTAATTGATCAATTAAATCTGATAGATTGATATTCAAATATACTACTCATATCCATGCCATAGAAATTCTATAGCATTTCAAAAATTGTGATCAACTTAATATTTTGTTGCCTTTATATATCATTTTGTGACTTGCACAAAACTCTACATATTCAGTATATGAAGAAGTATCGATACAAAAAGTGCAGGGAGTAAAACTGTGCAGTGTGCCAGTGTGCATGCATGTTGAAATCTCAAATCGCCGCTTTCGCAGAGAGGTGGCGAGTACAACATTTTTGAGTTCTGGATCTGACGCGAACGAGTTTCTGAAGTGGATGGTGGTGTAATGCCTTGGTAGGTGCCCCGCCCCCACCCCCCAAAAAACAACAATTAAAAACACACACAAAAACACACACAAAACCAACAACAAAAACCAAATAAAATAAAATAAAATTGAAAATACGACCGACCTTTTCAGTGATCGAAAAAGTATCAAAATGTGATGACTTTTAATGAGGGTATTTAGGCCTAAAACTAAAAGTAGAAATATTTCGCCGCATGATATTTTTGGTGAAAACCACATTTAATTTTAAAAACTGTGCCATGCTAGGTATGATAGGCCTATAACATGTAACACTCAATATTCAAATAACACTTAGCTAGCTGTGCATGTTTGCTCATATTTGAGAGATTCAGAGAGAACAGACAAGCAATTAATCAATAGCCTACTGATTTTTACTCACTTTTTTAAAAATTATCCCCCCCCCCCCCCCCGTCCCCCTTTGAAACCAAATGTATATACAAGCTCAAGAGCTCAAATATATGACCAATCAATTGAAATATTCAAGTGACTTTACTCTATATTTTTGAGTGACATTTTGTGATCAATGAACATTATAATATCTACTTTCAGGTAATCTTTTTATTTAAAATCAATCATGTGTAAACATGATGTCCACTGGTGTGTGTATGATAATTGTATTTTTCTGTATCTGATGAGTGAGGACCTATATCGATCCTTACGAAACAGATCTGTAATAAACAGTCCAAATTTCATATTGTATTATTAGCCCCCTTTATGCCTTAAATGTTGGCTTGAGACTGGATGACAGTGAGTCCTTTCTTTCTTGCTTTTTTATAGTAAATATTGTGCCATCCGAAAAAGATTTGTCAATAGGCCTATGGCACTTTCTTGACAGATGTAAAAGTTTGTAGATAGTGGCTTTGCCAGCTTGGCGTTAAAAAACCTTTTTGGTTTGTTGTCCGAGTTCCTTAATGGACGATCATTTTATACATACATACTGGTTGAGCACTTTACCATTGGATGATTTCTTCTCTATTTTGGATTATAAATGAACATATCTCTTCAATTATGACCAAATTTAACAGTGATTGAGAGCCTTTAAAAAAAATCATCTTTGAAACTTCAAAAATATAAAGATACAGTGACGTTTTCGGTTCTCTTGAATAAGTGATGGATAAAATCATGTTAACAATCCCCATTGTTGCATTATTCAAAGTGGTTATATTTCATTAAAAATAATCCGCCAGCTTTTAAAATAAATATAGGGACCTAATAATGTTTTTATATTTTTAAATATTTTCAATTATAAATTTAATATGAAATTAATCTTCATTGCCTATTTTGAACAGCAATAGGCCTACAACCACAAGATATATTGGTAACGTTTTCATCTGCACCCTAAAGGGAGACTATGCAGTATATATAACCAAGGAGTGCTATAACCATCATACATGTACTGTATTATACGCTTTATTCCGCTAGGGGATTACTCTCTTAATTTCTTAAATCAAAATATCTGAGGGAAAGATCTTAAAAGATTGAAAATATTCAATCTAATAGAGTGAAATTTCAATATATCGGACTGAAAGTTCACTTAATTACTATAGTATTAGATTGACCATTTTCAATCTGTTAAGATCTTTCCTCAGCACAATCTTTAAGATTGAATTGACTTTTCAATCTTTTGATTTAACAGAGTAATCCACTGAGCTATTATAGCAAACCGATCTGGCAGAGGGCGGGTCATTTGTTGTACTTTAAAATTTAAGATTCGCTTATGGTGCGGAAGCCATACCGGTTCGAATCCTTGTCCAACCTCTCTTTCTTGCAATTAAATAATTTCATTAAGTGAACGTACGTTAAGCTATGAGATTGGTGAATGATAAAGTTTTAAACACATACGATGTCCATAACATAAGTTCTCCCTATTCAAATGTTGTTTACGGTAAATATTTTCCCCGGGATGGGGCAAGTTCGCCTTTTTGAGACACCTGTCTTTATCCTTTACTCTTGCCTTTAGTAATGCCTATAGTACTGAGATCAAGGTTGTCTATAGTACTGAGATCAAGGTAGTATGCAACCAATATATCATTTATATGATAGTTCACATAATATCACTATATAATTCATGGTCATAACATCCCTCATCTCAAACGTCACATATGTCACCCGTTTCATTGCTTGTTGAGGATATGACATTGCTCTACTAAGTGACAGTGTTCGTAACCTAGATGTCATCTTTGATCAACAAATGTCCATATCGTTGCATGTTAAATCCATCTGCAGCAATCTTAACTTTCAACCCGTTTCATTGCTTGTTGAGGATATGACATTGCTCTACTAAGTGACAGTGTTCGTAACCTAGATGTCATCTTTGATCAACAAATGTCCATGTCGTTGCATGTTAAATCCATCTGCAGCAATCTTAACCTCACCTTCTGCTCAGAAAAGTAGAACGTTTCACTGGATTATACGTTTCTGCCCAGAATGTTCTAACTTGTTAGGGTTATAAAAACTCACAACGCCCCCCCCCCCCCCCCCCAAATGTCAGGTTCAGATAGGGCACAAACAGAATTTGCCAACGTATCCGTGAACAAATTTCCAAAGGTATAGACAGCCCCCTTTAAGTATGTGACAAGTTGATTTTTTTTGGGGGGGGGGGGGGGGCGGGGGGGGGGAGGGGGGGTGTAAAAAGCTACTGGTTAGCAGAGGGGGTCATGTAATTTTCAGTTTCAGCTGTAGGGGGGGTCAGGTAATTTTGACATACGAGTTTCGAATTTGTCCCAACCCCCTCCACCATAAATAATGAGCGGTCCCTTTACTTAACTTTTTTGATGTATCTTCGTATGTTTCTGAGCATTCTGCTTATTTAAAGGTAGATGTTCCGATTTTCTATTCTAAATGAAAGGTCATCCTTAAAAACGTCGTGTCCCAAAATTTGAGATGCATAGCTATTATGGTTCTTATTTTAGACGCACAAGATGCTGTGATACCCATAGTACACAAACTATATCGGTGGTAACCACCATTCGCGGTAATTCAACGCTATTTCGTCGATTTCTCTGTCATTATACCGAATTAGGCCGTCAAATTTCAGATGATGAGAAAAATACGAGCTTTCATGATATGAAAATCTCCGTATGTTTGAAATAATTCTGTGTTACGAAAATGTGATCGGGTCCGATCTATATACCTTTAACTGTATAATTATACAGTTAAAGGTATATAGATCGGACCCGATCACATTTTCTATTTTATATAAACTCATACTTTTGTATGACTTCAAGGACCCTTCAACAGCACGTCTGCAGCTGAAGGGGTGCGCCTGAAATAAGAGGCGGGATCTCCACAATACTACAGGGTGTCCCAAAAGTCTATGCACGACTTTGAAGCTTTGTATTTCACAAAATATAAGTCGTATTGAAAATATGAATACATATTTAGAAAGAGGAGATGTGGGCAATAATTTTGATACCAAACATTGGAGTAACATCTGTTTGTAATGCCACCCTAGAAGAAAGATATGTATTACTGCAAAAATGTAATTTTATACTTCGGAGGAATAAAGTTCATAAATCCATACCTATTGAGATTAAAAAAAGACGGGTAGAGTTGGTTACACGGAAAGTGATCCGTCAAATGTAATATTTAAAATTTTACCTTACAGTGATCCCATTCATAATAACAAACTATATCACACATCATTTTCGTTTCTATCTAGTTTATGTTTTGTTTGATCTGAATCTTGAATAGAAACTTCTTCAAGTCCTTACGCAAAATTCTGTGAATAGTTGATCTTTTAATCTTGTTTTCTGCGGAAAGTCGGCGAATAGATCTCTTTGGTCTTATAACATCAATGTGACTTGTTGATCAACCAGTCTTTTTTCTACCACATCGAGACAAATCATGCACAGTTCCTGTGTTCAAAATGTATCCACCAACTTCAGAATGGATATTCTTCCTGGTGCGCGTTTCACTTTGAAATGTTTTCTGAACTTTTGTTGAGTAAGTTGAACTCAATTTGTTTCAGCGTAGAACCATACAATTTGTATTCGATTATCTATGCTGTAAACCATCTTGAATGAGGACTTTTGCTGTGCAATGTTGTCTACTGCGCCTATTTATGTTGTGAGTGACAGAGTTTGGTTATAACATTAATGTTTCAAGGTAAGCAGTGAACTGTGACTAATGCGCAACGTTGCTTTCATACCGTTAATTTATGCGCACCTGGTTTTAGCAACAATGTGTGGTACTTGGTATGGGTAGGTCTCACACGGCCAAAAACTTTCAACCAGTTTTATAATGTTGGTGGTTCACCAATAGGATTGTGTTTGGTATCAAAATAATTTCCCAAATCTCGTCTATCAAAATATGGTTAAATTTATACCATATGATTTATATTTTATGAGATATGACTCCTCAAAATCGTGCATAGACTTTTGGGACACCCTGTATATACTATACTACTGATGGCATCTGGTTCAAGCGAGAGTCACTGGCTTGGTGTACATTTTGGAAGCTGGAACGCCTCGTGGAAGAGTCCCAAAATACCCATCTTAACTAAAGTGAAGTTGTTTAACACCACCTGCATTACTAGTCTGTGCTATGGCTGCGAGTCATGGGTGATCTCTCAAGACATGGAAAATAAAATAAAATGTCTTTGCCACCTCCTGCTACAGAATTGTGCTGAATATTAGGCGGATTGACCACATCCCAAACACCAGCATATAGGCGCACAAAGACCAGCACTGAGCCACTTATTCATTTGGCAAGGCTGCGGCAGTTGAGATTCCTTGGTCACATCCTCCGGCAGTGCCAGAAGAAGAGCCTGCCAAAAGGATGCTCTATACTTACCAACACATGGCAAAAGGAGACCAGGTCGACCACGCACTTCATACCTTACATATGTAAGACAATTACTAGGGGGGGGTGGGCAAAGAAGGTGCAATGCAAGAAAAACAGATTGCCGCACTTGCTACCGATCGTCGTGCATGGAGAAATCTTAGTCGCCTGCTCTGCAGCCGACGGATGATCATGATGATCATGAGTCTTCGTGCTTTTCCGGAACTATTACAGAAATTGTTTTATGCATTTATGTCATCTCGCTTAGTTATATAATCGTCTCAGTGTAATATGCTATGTTTGGTCTTCCACATAATCAAATTCGCTGATTGCAACTGAAACAGAATGTGGCCGCCAGAATCATCACCCGTACTATACCTTCTGATCACATCACACCTGTTCTATTTGATTTTCACTGGCTTCCACTTAGTTTCCGGATTTACTACAAGCTGATGCTTTTAACATACCGAGCTGTAAATGGCTTGCTCCACCATATAATACTGATCTTGTTGAATTTTCTAATCCATCTCGTTAATTCTGGTCTCCGCTCTGCCAAGTAAGCACTCTTACAACCTAAATCATTACGCTCTTGGTGGGATCGGACTTTCTCTGTTACTGCCACTCGCATATGGAACACCCTCCCGAGTACATAGCAGCCCTTCAATTGGCTCTTTCAAATCTAAACTCAAGACACACTTTCTCAACATAGTTTCAGGATGACGTGATAATTGACCAGATGACGAGATAATTTCAAGATGACGTGATAATTGACCAGATGACGAGATATTTTCAAGATTACTTGATAATTGACTTGATAATTGCGAGATAATTTCAAGATGACATAATTGATGAGATAATTGCGACATAGTTTCAAGATGACATGATAATTAATGAGTTGACGTGATAATTAACGAGTTGACGTGATAATTGACGAGATGACGTGATAATTGACGAGATGAGGTGATAATTGACGAGAAAATGTCAAGATGATGTGATAATTAATGAGATGACGAGATAATTGCCTAAAATGACGTGATAATTGACTAAATGACATAGTTGACAAGACGACGAAATAATTTCAAGATGACGTGATAATTGACGAGATAATTGCGAGATAATTTCAAGATGACGTGATAATTGACGAGATAATTGCGACATAAATTCAAGATGACGTGATAATTGACGAGTTGACGTGATAATTGACGAGATGACGTGAGAATTGACGAGATGACGAGCTAATTTCAAGGTGATGTGATAATTGACGAGATAATTAACGAGATGACATGATAATTGACAAGATGACGAGATAATTTAAAGATGACATGATAATTGACAATTGCAACATAAATTCAAGATGACGTGATAATTGACAAGTTGACGTGATAATTGACGAGATGACGTGATAATTTCAAGATAACGTGATAATTAACGAGATGACAAGATAATTGACGAGATGACATGATAATTGACAAGATGACGAGATAATTTCAAGATGATGTGATTATTGACGAGATAATTGCGAGATAATTTACAGATGACGCGATAATTGATGAGAAAATTGCGACACAGTTTCAAGATGACGTGATATTTGACGAGTTGACTTGATAATTGATGAGATAACGTGATAATTGACGAGATGACAAGATAATTTCAAGATGATGTGACAATTGACGAGATGACGAGATAATTTCAAGATGACGTGATAATTGACAAGATGACTGGATAATTGACGAGATAATTGCGAGATATTTTACAGATAACGTGATAATTGACTAGATAATTGCAACATAATTTACAGATGACGTGATAATTGACGTGATGACGAGATAATTTACAGATGACGGGATTATTGACTAAATAATTGCGACATAATTTACAGATGACGTGATTATTGACGAGTTGACAACTTTTTGCTAATTATTCCGGCTGTCTGTATCATGATAGGCCTAATGCAGCTCGTGAGTACAGTCAGTGGTATTAATGGACCAGGTTAGGAAGTTCTGTACGTTCTGTGCTTAGCAAGTCTATCAGAGTAAATTGCTATCTTCAGTTGATACCAAGTCTATCAGAATAAGTTGATATCTATGCTATCTTCAGTAGATAGCGAGTAGGTTGCTATCTTCAGAAGACACCAAGTCTATCAAGGTAAGTTGCTATCTTCAGTAGATAGCAAGTATATTAGAGTAGATAGCAATTCTATCAGAGTAAGTTGCTACCTTCAGTAGACACCAAGTCTATTAGAGTAAGTTGCTATCTTCAGTAGATAGAAAGTCTATCAGAGTAAGTTGCTATCTTCAGAAGATAGCAAGTTTATCAGAGTAAGTTGCTATCTTCAGTAGATAGCAAGTCTATCAGAGTGTAAGTTGCTATCTTCAGTAGATAGCAAGTATATCAAAGTAAGGTGCTATCTTCAGTAGACACCAAGTATATCAGAGTAAATCAGCTTGAAATTATCTCGTAATTATCTCATCAATTATCACGTCATCTTGAAATTATCTTGTCAATTATCATGTTAAAATTACCTCGTAAATTATCACGTCATCTTGTCAATTATCACGTCAACTCGTCAATTATCACGTTATCTTGAAATTATGTCGCAATTATCTGTCAATGATCACATCATCTTGAAATTATCTCACAATTATCTCGTCAATTATCACGTCATCTTAAAATTATGTCCCAATTTTCTTGTCAATTATCACGTCATCTTGAAATTATCTCGTCATCTCGTCAATTATCATTTCATCTCATCAATTATCACGTCAACTCGTCAATTATCACGTCATCTTGAATATATGTCGCAATTATCTCGTCAATTATCACGTCAACTTGAAATTATCTCGTCATCTCTTCAATTATCAGGTCATCTCGTCAATTATCAAGTCATCTTGAAATTATCTTGCCATCTCGTCGATTATCAGGTCATCTTGTCAATTAGCAAGTCAACTATCACATCATCTTGAATTTATGTCGCAATTATCTCGTCAATTATCACGTCATCTTGAAATTATCTCGCACTTATCTTGTCAATTATCACGTCATCTTGAAATTATCTCATCATCTTGTCAATTATCACGTCAATTATCTCATCACATTAATTATGACGTAATCTTGAAATTATCTCGTCATCTCGTCAACTATCACGTCATCTCGTCAATTATCACGTCAGCTTGAATTTATCTCACAATTATCTCGTCAATTATCACATCATCTTGAAACTATGTCGCAATTTTCTTGTCAATTATCATGTCAACTCGTCATCTTGAATATATGTCGCAATTATCTCGTCAATTATCACATCATCTTGACATTTTCTCGTCAATTATCACATCATCTTGACATTTTCTCGTCAATTATCACGTCATCTCGTCAATTATCACGTCATCTCGTCAATTATCACGTCTACTCGTTAATTATCACGTCAACTCGTTAATTATCATGTCATCTTGAAACTATGTCACAATTATCTTGTCAATTATCACGTCATCTTGAAATTATCTCATCATCTTGTCAATTATCACGTCATCTCTTCAATTATCTCATCTCATTAATTATGACGTAATCTTGAAATGATCTCGTCATCTCGTCAATTATCACGTCATCTTGTCAATTATCACATCATCTTGACATTTTCTCGTCAATTATCACGTCATCTTGTCAATTATCACGTCAACTCGTTAATTATCACGTCAATTCGTTAATTATCATGTCATCTTGAAACTATTTCGCAATTATCTTGCCAATTATCACGTTATCTTGAAATTATCTCATTATCACGTCATCTTGAATTTATCTCACAATTATCTCGCCAATTATCACATCATCTTGAAATTTTGTCGCAATTTTCTTGTCAATTATCACGTCAACTTGAATATATGTCGTAATTATTTCGTCAATTATTATGTTATCTTGAAATTATCTCACAATTATCTCGTCAATTATCACGCCACCTCGTCAATTATCACGTAATCTTGTCAATTATCTCGTAAACTACCAAGTCATCTTGAAATTATCTCGTCATCTCGTCAATAAGTTATCACGTCATCTCGTCAAATATCACCTTAACTCGTCAATTATCACATTAACTCGTCAATTATCACTGAATTGATGTCGCAATTATCTCGTCAATTATCACTTCATATTCGCAATTATCTCGCCAATTATCACGCCATCTTGAAATTATCTTGTCATCTTGTCAATTATCACGTTATCTCGTCATTTATCACATCATCTCGTCAATTATCACGTCATCTTGAAACTATGTCGCAATTATCAGGTCAATTATCAAGTCATCTTGAAATTATCTCGTCATTTATCACGTCATCATGAAATTATCTCGCCATCTTGTCAATTATCACTACATCTTGAAATTATCTCGTCAATTATCACGTCATCTCGTCAATTATCACGCCAACTCGTCAATTATCACGTCATCTTGAAACTATGTCGCAATTATCTCGTCCATTATCACGTCATCTTGAAATTATCTCGACAATTATCACGTCATCTCGTCAATTATCACATCAACTCGTCAATTATTACGTCATCTTGAAATTATGTTGCAATTATATCGTCAATTATATCGTCATCTGTAAATTATGTTGATATTATCTCATCAATTATCTGGTCATCGTGAAAATATCTTGTCATTTATCTCGTTATGTCATCATCTGGTTAACTCGTCATGACCTTTCAGGGCCACCGTATAAACCATCAAACAAAATCTTTTCCGCCAACAGGAACTATTGTCGTACTCAACTTTGATCGATAGCGTGTCGTGAGACCTATTTAGTTGTGTGCTCCCGATCTTGTCTCACTTTACACCATGGATTGCAATCATAGTAACACATGCTGGAAACCTTAGGTTCTTAATAATGTCTTTTCGAACAAAAATAATGATAAATAAGATTTTAAGATTCAAAATAGGCTAATTTTGTGATTTACCGCGAGTGGTATGTCGGAAACCAGTTCAATCGAGTTGATGGAAATGATTGAGTTGCCGTGAAAACTTACCATTTCATATCTTAAGATTACATGCAATATTAGCTTAAAGGTAGATGTTCCGATTTTCAACTTGAAGTTTTCTATTCGACATGAAAGGTGATCCTCAAAAAAGTCGTATTCCAAAGTTTGAGTTGCATAACTCGAATGGTTCTTATTTTAGACGCACAAGATGCCGTGAAATGTGCCCATTGAGTTGTACACAAACTATATTGGTGGTTACCACTTTTCGCGGTAATTCGATGTTATTTCACCGATTTCTTCGTAATCATACTGATTTGGACCGTCAAATTTCAGTATGTTAATCAGAAAAATATGATCTTTCATATGATATGAAAATCTCCATATGTTTGAGAAAAATCTGTTATGAAAATGTGGTCGGGTCATCTACCTTTAATGTATATAGTATCATATTAAATGGCAATTTCTAACATTTCAATTCAAAATTCACTTTAACTTTACTTTAAAATGAACGCCTGTTAGAATTGGAACAAACTGTTTGCTTCCCTCATTTAGTAATTTACGTTCTACTGGTGCCGTTCTTTAGATAATGTGCATCTTGAATTTCATAAAGATTTAAAAGCCAAATCTGTAAATTAGTATTTCTTTTTCATATTGCACATATACCCACCAAAAAGTGTATTATTACATTTCATGTAAAATCTGTTAAACAGGTTTATAACATACCTCTCTTTGATCACACGTAGTTTAGATGTTAGGACATTCTAAGGTTTAATTTGTAACATGGCAATATCTGGTGAATTACAGTTCCTCAAAATTCAAATCAAACTGCACAAAAGGTTTCATTATTGCTTCTCACGGTTTATATAAATTTAAAAGCACATCATATCAATTTTATTTTTATAACTGACTTGACAGATAAAAATACGAAAATGTGCATGATGAGATAATATACAGTTCAAACATTTGATAAAGCCACTTCAATATGGCTCTGTTTACTGATCATAACTTAACATGATTAGTTTTAAGTTAGAAAAATCTCATTGGTGCAATTTTAAAATATAAAATGTTATCTTTCTATTTTCCTTAACTGAGTCCAAAAACAAATCACTTTAAAATCACTTTAAATGCTAACCAATCACATATGCGTGTACGTTGTTGTGGTTTGTTATATTTAAATCAATTTGTTTGTGTACTTTGTGAATGAAGCTTTAAGTGTTATGGGCATGATCACTTCTGGTCTTTTCCTTTTTTAGATCATGTCCTCAATATCATTCGCAAGGATGAATGATAATTTTGAGATGGATACCTTTCCCCATACCTCGACATCCCGGTATATCCAGCAGGAATTAGTTCCTGGTGAAGCTTTCCAACAACAACAAAAATCTGACAATCGACAGAGTTTTATTGTCGACTTTATCGCCACTTTGATACTAATTGAACGCATGATATTGATGAATTCATATTTGTAGGAATTAGATATGGGAACACGACTTTCAGACTCTTAGTATATTTACCGAATAGTAAATAACAGTTCTATTTAGCGGGATTATGAATGATGAAACCTCGGGTGTTAAAGACAACAAATCTTGTGGTACAATTGAAAGACAACATACAATCTAGGCTAATTGTGTGTAATGCCTTTATACAATCCACGGATATAATGTCTACGACAAATGCTCTATTCAATCAGGATGTCGTTGTTATCATGCCGGGCTGAAACCAGGACTGTGGCTTTCTCACATCGATGGGTTTTAATAGTTCTACATTAGCTCGAAATTTGAAGCTCTGGTTTGATGAAATCTTTGGTCGACATCGATGTCATTCCGTTATCTGCAAAGAAAAATATAATAAGGTATGATAAAGAAAGTAATGGTACCGATATCTGATGAACAATTAAAGAATATTTCGAAAAACTTACTGTTACTACTTATTACTTACTACGAGAACAAAAAATCAAGTTGGGCATGAGTTTGTAACATGCTCATAGTGCTTTTTAAAATTACTTTTTGAAACCATTACCATCACTAAATTATTTAAAATATCATACATACGACAGTTGGTGTATCAATGTTACCTTATTATCTGAAATAAAAGTTAATCGTAAGAACAAGTATTGTACTTACCACCTGTGCTATCCGTGTGGAAGAAGTGAGTTTGCTGGGGTATTATGGGCTTCTTATCCATATGGGATATCGTCAGCAACTGGGCATCGGTAAAACTGTAACCAAAAAACAAAAACAAATGTTTAAAATCTCTCATTAATTTTGCACTTCGATGTAACTGAAGGTCACACACACACACCCCACACACCATACCCACACAAAGCTAGCTATGTTGATCAGGAGGAGAGTCTCTCTTCTGAAGTTCATCAGCATCGACAAAGATGCACCAAAGAGGCGATAATCGGAGAGCTGGATTGAAGTTGGATCCTTCCAGTCATCTCATTCTAATGAGGTACTCTCTTACAATTACTCTCTCATCATTACAGTCATCTCAGTCTTATGAGGTACTCTCTCAGTCATCTTAGTCTAATGAGGTACTCTCTTACAATTACTCTCTCACTTATCATTACAGTCATCACAGTCTTATGAGGTACTCTCTCAGTCATCTCATCTCAGTCTAATGAGGTACTTTCTTACAATTACTCTCTCATCATTACAGTCATCTCAGTCTTATGAGGTACTCTCTCAGTCATCTCAGTCTAATGAGGTACTCTACATTACTCTTGGAGAGAGTACGAAGAAACTGTCAAATTTGATTGTGAAGAATGAATCTCGTAATGACGCATCTTTCTACAAACCTGATAAATCTTTATTAAAGACAATTAGTTGTCTATATTTTCAGTCGAATCGTGAAGTACAACAGCAAATAATATGCTTTCAAAATGAAAGGGTAAATCATGTTCTATGGTATTTGTTATTTGCAATTATTTCGAACTTAATTGAATCAATAGATTGACATGTGTGTGACTGACTCAAGTCGCTTTATTTTCAAGACCTTTATAGAAACAATGTGTTAGCAAACCCACCTTCTTTGTCCTAATGGTTTATAATCTTGTCTCATTATTGACGAGCTGTGAGCCGCAGATATATCATCTGGTACTTGCTCCATGGTTAGAGCTCTGACGAATTGATGGTAGTCGATGGCTGTTCCGTCATTATGTTTGTCACATCTGTATAAATGTCATGAAAGGAGTAGAACACAAAGTTGCTGAGTTAGGTTTTCTCATGTATTATAGTGAAATGCCCCCACAATGTTGTGCAGAATTGTGAGCCACAGTTTGTAAACATAATGTCAGTTTATAAAGTTTCAACTAAATTGATAACTATTGGTCGAAAGGTATGATATTAGGTCAGTAATTCATTAATTCCACGGTAATTCTTGTGGCTGATAAGGGTAAGAGGTATATTGCCACTGATCATTAAATCTGGAGGTCTAGACCTGATTGACAGAAGTGGACTAACTTACTATTACTAACTTACCTGTGCACCAATCGATCCATTGCTTTACTACTGATGTTGATCTGGAATATACTGCAAGCGTCCCGAAGTTCTCTCCTAGTCACGTGACCAGTTTGATCTGGATCTTTGTCCATGAGAGCTTGTCGAAGATTAGTGTGTAGTGGGTCTTTGGGATTTAACCTGTACCAAGAACAATAACATGGATATCAGATTAATAACATTGAATCTCGAGGCTCTCCTGTAGATCAGAATTCCTTGATTTATTCTTATAATATACATTACTTACATAACCTTTATGAAATAACATTTTACATTATGAGCGCTAGAAAACCCATTTTACGTTTGCATAGTAAGTGATCTTTTCATAAACTGCATTCCATCGTTGGTTTTCTCTCAGAATGCAATTTCTTGAATGTGCAATCATGAAAGTAACAGTTCTTCCAAGTTTTAAAGGGACTTGTATTTAAAAATAAACTTTCGACACATTTTGTTTTACTAGATATCTTGACTACTGGTTTTGGTTTATGAAGTGCGTACATTCAAAAATCTCTTAACAATGGCTTTAAGAACGCAGTTCGTTATCAGATTAGGGTAAGGAGTGGGAAACTAACGGCATGCACGAGAAACTCTGTTTAGGATTAAGTGACATTTTTAGTTTGGGCTCAAGGAGATAGAGACAAAATGCGGCCGATCGTGTTATTTTGTGTGGAAAGAAATGTAGTATAAAGCATTTCAGCTTTCTTCTATTATACACCGTACACTTACGTATTGTAGTATGATTTCTTTGCCATGTTAATTCTATCTATATTATTTGGTGCCATGGGATTTCCGTTGAGGTCTAACGTGTTTTTGCTGCAAATTAAAATGAACAAAATAATAGTTATTTGAACAGTTAACTCCACTACTATTGCAATAACATACATAGGCTTTACATGTACATTGAATTATTAGTAAAATAGTGATTTCAAGTCCCAGGTCCATAAAGTTAGTAGAAACACAAATCACGGATTATCTTATAGAAATACATAGATATGTGAGAGGATAAGTAGAGAATTCGTTAGCAAGCTTAATTTAGTGAGCTAATTCTAATTTACAATTCATTGTTACGTACCTAGATTCTAAATGAGCATAATGTGGGTCGTCTGCGTTTAACTTTCCCGCTGGCATACCATCGTTAGGGGCACCATGGGTAAACTGATCCATAGCCTCGGACACGTGGTTAGAATCATCATTGCCAAGTCTAAAATGCACTCTTTTACCATCTTTGACCCTGTCTCTATTCTCTGCTTTAAAGGCATCGAGTTTGGTTTGTTCCTCGTTGACATTGCTAAAGTTGGGACCCGAGAAAGCATCTTGCGCTTCGGATATTTTTACTGCAGAACTGGCGAAAGGTAGAGCCATGTCGCTTTTCAAATAATTATATAGTGGTTGGTGCTTCTCAACTGGCTGCTGTGGCTTGGAATCAGTGTGGGTTATATAACTGCTATGAGATACTGTTAAATGAAATAAGAACGAACGTTGACACATAGGCTATACATTGTATTATAAAGCGAGATGTGAGACTATTAAGAGGGTGTGAACTGCTGTAACTCCTTCATTATTCATTAAATCTTATAAACATTTTCTTGAAGAAAAGGGTTCAATGAATCCAACCATGAACATGAAATTGACCATTTTGGAGAAAATTGTTAGTTTTCATCATACTCCTTTACATCTATCTGGACGAGCGATATGACCAAACTTACGTTTATACGATATAGATTATGTACAAATGAATTAATACTCACATGATTGTTGTCTATCTTTAGCCTCTCTTTGTGGATCACAAGTCATTATGACACTGTTAAGATTGTGACGCCTTTTGTTTTTCTCACTCATCGCATTCCTATCATCCAACTACAATATAAACAACAGATATTAGTAAATTTACAATGTCGCAAACCTTTGATTTCGGCCTCTCCTTTTCACAAGAAATAACACATGTACACATTTCTATAAAACGTACTCGTATACCTCCAATGTAGTAATACCATATTGACTTACAATTACTAGATATGTTTACTTACGATTTGTCGTACTCTATCTCCATCAACTTTACTGAAATCAACAAAGCTCGTCTGCTTAGAACTCTCGCCAAAACCAATGCCAGGTACTGTATGCATAACCTGAAATATTGAATCAAACAATAACGATGTTTTACCAACCTCTCATACTTTATTGTATTCTTTATTTATTTACTCATATTTTTATTTTATTTTTTTTAAATTTTATTTATTCGTTATCTAGTAAAATTACGAGAACGGAAGAGAGGATCAACGGTTGGGTTAAGGTTGGGTCATGTGTTTTGATTCAACTTACCCCGGAAGACGGTGGAGGTTGTTGTTTTAGGGCCGGTGTTACATCTTGTTGAACGCCAGTGTCGAAATCTTTATTGTATATGGACGCTGGCTTCTCCTTATCCGAACCGAACTAAACAATAATAAGCAATGATAAGAATATGGCAATCAGAATAATATAGACAAAATATGCATTACCATGATTAATGTAAGGTTGAAATCATATGGCACAATTCTATAACCCTAAATCATTCGATTTCTTAAATCGAATCAATAAGAAGTAACGAATATTACAAGTAAAAATCTTTTCAAAATATAAATCATTAAAAACTAACATAGGCTAGTATTTGACTTGATATAATAATTTTCAGTGCAATAAGAGGAAACATATATCAGACATTGGGAATACATTGAGGAAAACATTGAATTCCAATATAAATCCCAAGCCTTTTAGACTATATACGGTAAGCAACTCTTCACAATATTTCTCTCTTTATTGTAACGGTTCATTGTTTACATCGTATAATGATTTTAGAGAAGTGCGACGTCACAAAAAAGTGCGGCTCATTTACGGGGCATAAGTAGTTGTACACTCTTAGAAAAAAGGGTGCTTCAGGGGTTCTTGGCTGTCCCGCATATGGAACCCTCAGGGTTAAAGGTTCTTTTAGTTTAAAGAACCCCAACAACTTCTGTAGAGAACCTTTAGAGGTTCTAAAGACGCATTTTTTGTTCTTTTTGAACCTTTAAAGGTTCTTTGTGGAACCTATAAAGGTTCTAAAAAGGGTTCCATATAAGGGACAGCCAAGAACCTCTGAAGCACCCTTTTTTCCAAGAGTGTACAAACCTCAAAGTGCACTGATGTTTGATACGATTTCCCCTCTGCAGCGCTAGTAAGACTGATGATACCGCTTCTGGATGCTCCGGCACTCCTACTCTTCACCGGCGAAGGACCCTGTTCACCTGCAGGTTGTGGGAATGTTCCAAAGGTATCTTCTGGTTTGGGTTGCTTTAATGGCCTCATGTCTGTACGTGAAAATATAATCAATTTTGTTAATGATTTAAGCCAATCTACATGTGTGTAAGAATGTCTCATATACATGTCGGTGATTTCGCAACCAATGGGGATTGCTTAAACTTTCCTTGCTGCAGTTAAGAATGACTCATAACATACTTACCAATATATTTATTCATGAAATCATTGTAATCAACAGCGCCATCTTCACCCCATTTGCTGTATCTGAGCAATTGTTCGACTTGATCAGGAGGTATTGGGTCTAATAGACAATCTAAAATACGCTTCAAGATGAGTTTGCTTACGTATCCAGTCCTGATAAATGAAAAGGAAAATAATAAGAAAGTTACAATTTGTAAAAGATCTACATGTAACGCATAATTGGTAATATTAGTTAATCAGAAGTTGTGCGAGTATAAATCAGATTTGTAAAGCAAGATTTGCGTATTCAGTTTAACCAACTTACAATAATAATATGGTGCCTATTTCAACACTTTAATGTAGTTTCTTCCCAGTAAATTCTATGACGTTTCTTACGAATGGTATCTTTAATACCCGTTGCTAAAACATGTTACTTTAAAAAAAAGTCAATCATAGGAAACGGGTCATAACTGCAAAAAATTGACTTATTTATTTTTGTCCTTTTCGTCAAGGAATTTTTAGGTTCACGTTTTAAATATATCATTAGCAATTCTTCATAAAGGATTTCAGGTATGCATATAGGCCTACTTACTTCTTTTTGTCATACTGCAAAAATAATTGACCCAAAATCGAGATATTGCTTTCCGGAACCGTCGTTGGTTGCGCTTTATCTGTAGTCCATGGTTTTGTTTCTTCGGCTAAAAAATCCCTAAATAATATAACAAATAAAGTTCCAACAACATTTGAATAATATAGGACAAAGCTTCATAGGCCCTTGTAGTATTTCTTCGATGCTTCTCTTTTTATGTAAAGGTTTGGCCCTTTAGAGCGAAAGGTGAACACGGACAAATGATGATATGTCACGGGCATGTTGAAATGGCAAGGGTATATGTTGATATGTCAACGGCATATGTTGATATATCACAGGTATATATGTTGATATATCACAGGTATATATGTTGATATATCACAGGTATATATGTTGATATATCACAGGTATGTCACAGGCATATGTTGATATGTCACAGGTATGTCACAAGCATACGAAGAGGTATTTTGCAAAAGGGCCTACATCCACTTTGGCCGCTCTTATTGAGAAAAAGTCAAAAAACTGTTTCTAAATATTCAAGTTGAGCAATTGAAAAACTGAATGGATTATGAAAGAGGTACACTACATACTAATTGAAATTGAAATAAATTTTAAATGTGCTAGTTTAATTTTTTTTTTAAATCATGTTTACATTTTTTGAAAATTTGGATGTAGGCCCTTTTGCAACAAAACTCCATCTGTTTGTACATAAAGAAAAAATACCACACACAAAAAATCATTTATTTTAATCATTTCAAATAAATAAGTTTGATATTGAAATGTATAGGTCACAATCATATGTTTCAAGGAAATAAAGTCATTTTTTTCAAAAATACCTACATCTCATTGTAAACAGCCATTGAAGTTGTTGTTTTGTTGCAAAAGGGCCTGTATCCCGATTTAATTCTGGATACAGGCCCTTTTGCAACAAAACAACAATTTCAATGGCTGTTTACAATGAGATGTAGGTCTTTTTGAAAAAAATGACTTTGTTTCCTTGAAACATATGATTTTTCCCTATACATTTCTATATCAAACTCATTTTTTGAAAAAATGCACCATAGCCCTTTTGCAAAATACCTCTTCATATATTGATACGTCACGGGCACATATGTTGATATGTCACGGGCATATGTTGATATGTCAAGGGCATATGTTGATATGTCACGAGCATATGTTGATATGTCACGGGCATATGTTGATATGTCACGGGCATATGTTGATGTCACGGGCATATGTTGATGTCACGGGCATATGTTGATATGTCACGGGCATATGTTGATATGTCACGGGTATGTTGATATGTCACGGGATTGTTGATATGTCACGGGACTGTTGATATGTCACAAGCATGTGTTGCTATGTCACGGACATGTGTTGCTACGTCACGGGCATATGTTGCTATGTCACGGACATATGTTGATATGTCAAGGGTTTAGGTTGATATGTCACGGGCATATGTCACGAGCATGTTGATATGTTACGAGCGTATGTTGATATGTCACGGGCATGTGTTGCACTGTCACGGGCATATGTTGATATGTCAAGGGCATATGTTGATATGTCAAGGGCATATGTTGATATGTCAAGGGCATATGTTGATATGTCAAGGGCATATGTTGATATGTCACGGCCATATGTTGATGTCACGAGCACATGTTGATATGTCACGGGCATATGTTGCTATGTCACGGGCATGTGTTGCAATGTCACGGGCATGTGTTGCTATGTCACGGGCATATGTTGATATGTCACATGTCACAAGTGTATGTTGATACGTCACGGGCACATGTTGATATATTACGGGCATATGCTGATATAACGGGCACATGTTGATATGTCATGGGCATATGCTGATATGTCACGGGTATCAATATGCTGATATGTCACGGGTATATGTTGAATGTCACGGGCATTGTTGATATGTCACGAGCACATATTAATATGTCACGGGCATATGTTGATATGTCACGGGCATATGCTGATATGTCACAGGCATTTGTTGATATTTCACGGGCATGTATGTTGATGTCACGGGCATATATGTTGATATGTTATATGTTGATATGTCACATGTTAATACATTTATGTCACGGGCATATTTTGATATGTCACGGGCATATGTTGATATGTCACGAGCATATGTTGTTATGCCCCGGGAATATGGTAACACTTTACGTGTGTTTAGACCAACAGAGTTTGATAAAATATCAAACTGGATAGAAGCATGTTATAAACTTACTGCAGGTCAGTGGCATCTTGCAGGAAGCGTCCCTTTGGTATTTGTGTAGGTTCAACGAACGCTGCAGATTTGTTCGCCTTAGGCATAGCATTGTAATCTCGTGAAAACGTGGAAATGTCCTCTTTCGGAGCTGTTTAAGAAGATAAAATCATTAGCTGATTGTGGTGTAATGTTATAATTACGATATGATTAATTGAAAATCAAACCGAATATTCTTACTCTATCAAAATGATTTCAAATTCTTATATAATGTGGGTGTGGTCTTTGGCTGATTTTCAGCGATACGCACTATATATTATGAGACAGTACTGTAGTGAATAGCTTTTATTTTCTTAACAAATGTTAATTTGTTGAAGTCTTATGGTGCAATATTTGATCAGAAACTACTGACCTTTGACATTGTAGTCACCATTGCGGAAGACGTATGATTCTCTCTCATCTTCTAACATCTTTTTAACAAAATCTGCCGGAGACAGATCTTCAGGTTGTGTCTTGGAGCGATGTCGTGATGCATTAGTTAGTGAATTCAGTCTTACTGGGCCAGATCGCGGACGAGACGTGTCAAATGATGTTGATGTCTCACTTAGAAAGCTGTTCAAAAGATAATTATAGCGATATGTTTAATTAACATAAATTCCGAAAAGATAAAAGAAAACAAGAATGTGCTTGGAGTTCCTATTTTTATTTCAAATGTTTAAAACTACACTCGATGGTTGAGAATGATTGGTGATTTCATACACCAAGATGTATGTATAATTGATCCTTGATTGCTAAACATGTACATGTAATTTGGAAGACATTATTATGATCACCTACATTTTTACAAAAGTTACCAATTTAACTTGTTGTATGCTTTTAACATATGCTATGTTACAATGTTACTCCTCGAGGCCTCATATCACGAACACTTAGGGTATTCGTAATCAAACTGAAGATCTTTCATAGCCTATAAACCCAATCAGTTAAAACAACCAGCCGGTGATATTTCATTAAAATACTTTTTAAAGGGAAGATTTGCTTTTAAATCTATGAGCTATAATAATAACTTACTTTGTCGGATCGTTACCAAAGCTGAAGTGAGTACTTCTAAGATCACGTAAGTTACGCTGACGGACTGTAGATGATGGTTTCACATTAGCGTGTTCTTTGGTCTAAAAAGATGATCAAGAAAAAGTTAGATTTATCAAATTTATCTACACAGATGTCCACATATCGGTTTACGGGCATGCATCATTGTCACGTTTTATAGTATATCACACAATATAAAACAATACACAAGACTCAAAATACGTACATTATGTATACTTTGAATGATTTTGACATTGAATATTACTGAACATTGCTATACAAAGGCTGAAAAGGGTTGAAAATGACTACACAGCATATACAGGGCACCTTTTATGGGTGAGTGACGTGAGTATAGATGTAAAATATAATTTGTCTGGATATCTAGTAAAGGTTCGGCACACAAATAAATGTATTAATGTATCATGCTATAACTTACAGTAAGTAGGCCTACACATAAATAAAAAGCCGGTCTTACCATCTGACTGAAATCTGTATTGTAGAAAGATTCTCCACATTTTCCATCCTGCCAATATCGAGGATTCATATCCTAAAATGAATAGAGATTTAGACTATAATTTATCATTCATTAATACAACTTCTCGTCGATATCTATCATTTAATCTGTACTAAGGTCAATTTAAGAGAAGTGGTTGAAAATAAGGCCTGGTATTTGGCAACATAATCGGATGCCAAATTTCAAACACCCGTGCTCAAATACACGACTTTGGACAAGGGGCTATATTCAAAATAATAACAATTTGGAATAAACAAACTTACCGGCAGATTTATTTGATCCTGTAATTTCATGGATGGCACCTATAAATTAAGGAGAAATATTAACAGCGTTATTGTTGAGAAAGAAGATGAAACAGTGCATTGATGGACCGAATACTTCTAATAAAAGGTGTCCCCTCGAATCTACAAGGATTTGTCAGGCTTCGTAAGCTAAATTTTAAATGATGAAGATACTGACCAGTAGGCCTATACATGTACATCAAATGTTACATGATGTCAAATTAAAGCTCAACAGAATGCCGCAAAATGACGAAGTTATTACTTGAAAGGCCTTTTCACTAAATGCCGTCTACAATTATAAATGCATTTCGTTTTTAAGAGTCCCTACATTCAGCCAAAATGTACCTACCTTTTTCACATCTTTATGATGATCATAGTCCGCATTCGTTAATGATGACTTGTATATTGCGTCATCTATAGGTGAGTCGTCTCCACGTAATTGAAAATGAGAACAGTTCTGAATGAGAAATAAATGGATACAAATCATATTTTTGTTCTATAGCTAATGACATCAATTATGGAGTAAGATACGTACCTCTCGCCAGCGCCATTCAAAAGGCAATTGAGTGTGATTTTGTTCTCGAGAACGGAGCCTAAAATACAATTTGCACCTTTAATTTCATGCGTTCAATTTTGTGGTGTACATGTACTTTGCTATCTTCAGTATCATGACAATCACGCAATATAACATACCACGGCCTCCTACCCGAGTGTCAAAATACTGTATAGGGGAGACCGGGGATGGAAGTTACACGAGTAAGTTGTTACACCTCCTAGTGTGACAAGCTGGAACAAGAGAGGGCAGGCTAACTAACATCAATATGTTGCCTTTACATAGCAGGGGTATACTACATGTACCAATTGTGAGGTTTCTCCTTTTTTTGTACTCTCTGAGTAACTTTTTGACAACATTTTAATTTTGTTATAGCTCTAACAACTGGAGGTGCATAATGATAGCTTGTTATTGTAAATATACTACATGTATCATGTATGTCACTAATATATCCCCTAGCCATGACCTGTTATTCTGCCTCAAGGTTGTGCTACAGTAGGTTTTGTGTGTAAAATGCCCTATGGGGTAAGTTGTTACAACCTGTCCTACGCCTTGTCAATGTAACAACCTACCCCAATTACATTTACATGTTAAACTAAATTTTGTTTCAAGTTTCAGGTATAAATATTTGTATATTATGTCTTTTGTGTATTCTGCTTTACCTACAGCTATAACTGGTTTACTGTTAACAATGTCAAGAACCTATAAAAGGAAGACGGAGAGGGGGAAAACACCCCTGAAGTAAATACTATCTTTTTCTAGAAAAAGATAGTATTTACTACTGGACATACACGCTTAGAAAAAATGGTTCTAAAGTTGTCCTGCCAGGAGAACCCTTAAAGGTTCTTCTTTAAAGAACCAAAAATAGTTCCCCAAACATGATACAGAACCATTTTTGGTTGATACAGAACCATTTTTGGTTCGATGAAGAACCTTTTGGGGTTCTTCAATTTTCAAGAACCTTTTTTGAAGGTTCTATAAGGAACCTCTCTCTTGAACCTTCAAAAAAGGTTCTTGAAAATTGAAGAACCAAACAAGGTTCTTCATAGAACCAAAAATGGTTCTGTATCAACCAAAAATGGTTCTGTATCACGTTTGGGGAACTATTTTTGGTTAAAGAACCTTTAAGGGTTCTCCTGGCAGGACAAAAAAAGGGTTCTTTAATTTCTTAGAGTGTACAAAATGAATGGTAACAAGTTACCCCAAACGGTGTAACAACTTACCTCGTATGCGGATAAGTTGTTACAAAAAAATTACCTTCATTAATTAATTAGTTGTTAATTAGTTGTTTGACGTTTTCATGTTCTGTATGCTCCAGTTTTTAGCAAACATAATAGGCTAACCACATACCCAAGATGGAGTGTCTGAGTTCTTTCATCAGATTTTCTTGGCTCAAAATTACGTCCCTCCCCGGTCTTCCCTACTCTTTTCTAACAATAGTGTTTGCTGGACACATGACGATGCGTCGTCAACGTCAACGTCGTCGACGAGGCCAGATTCTTTTTCACCCATCGGAGGAGAGCCACTAAATTCGTGAGCAATCGGCTGTTGGCTTACAACTCGTAGCGAACAATGGCATGACAGTCATTTTTGTTTCCTCGTCCACCATTTACCCGGGTGATTTACTTAAATCTAATTCTAATAATTCTAAATCTAATTCTGTGTTAATTAATCCATCTCGTTCTCAATCAATGAGATATCCACTTAACACTCAATAAAGTTGAATCTATATCTGATGGATCTACTCTATCTTGAATAAACCGAAATATATAAAAATAATTTGTTTCAAGACATAATACAATTTATAGGCTTATCAATGTTGCTACAGAAGAAACGGTTGCGCTGTTACCATGTTTACATGCTGTAACTTGTAAGGATGATCGGATATGCCAATGTTGGATGAGAACAAAGATGTAATATTTGATTAAACTCACCTGTGAACCAGAGTTTACCATAGATGTTGTTTTGTTTCTCGGCTGAGAACCCTGTAATGTTTTAATTATAAGTGTATAAACAGAAACACATGTAATTATTAACAAAATATATACAAGATCCAAATGACGGTTAAGCTATTATAACATACTAACATATAAATAATGCATTAGAACTGAGAACATTTTATTGCATAGTGGTGCATTAAAGTTAAACAACATGTGAAAACGCAGCCCTTCCAACCCTCCTCCTTTCAACGAAAGATATTGCTGGTCTGTCCTTTGCAGTCACATTTCATCGTTACTGTAGCATATTTCACTTATTTTATTTACCTTTTATTTGAATAGGTTTCTAACTTCTGAACTATGTCTATTTTATACTCGTGTTAGATATCCCTGAAATGTCAATATACTTCTAATGGTGATTGGTTTACTCAAGACTTCCTCAAGTTTGCTCAAGATAAGAGTAGGCCTATATAGATTCATAGTTAGGAAACTAAGGTTTTCTATATAACATCTACGTCCCCACAATATAAATATTTGGGAAACTATCTAAAGATGTATAGCAATGGGTATACCCAGAGAGATGTTATTACTTGCTAATAACTAGTGACACCTCCTTGGTATAACTATAGGTGCAGAGGTGAGCCAGTGGTGAGCAAATACTTATCAATATTGAAAAATACTATACTGATATGATCATAACGATTATTGATTAATGATTATTGATTTGTCCAGCGCTGATATTTCGATCCGTTATATCTGATACTTGAGACAGGCATGTCAACAATATCAATTCAATAATTAGAGAACTTATTGTGACTAATCTCGTCTATGAAGACGAGATCTGTACTCTCACATCTCGTCTATGATTATGAAGACAATAATATTATAATCAAAAGAGCGTTACATTCTCTCGTATTTCCCGATTGTATGGGTAATTTGGGAGTAATTACTAAATTGCAGTTTCAAATTAAGGATAATTGACCATCAAAATGCTAAATTAAACTTCTAATAAATTAAAGGAATTTTAAAATTATTCGGTTTTACTATAAAGGCCTACTATCAGCTCAGAAATGTAATACAATATATTTGTAAGACTAGAGTAAGAGATGTAAAATGCCAAAGTCATGCAAAGTTATTTTTGTTGCTGGTAAATGTTTGGGTTGAGATTTTTTAGACGTTGGCACACTAAGTTTAAAAGGGTTACATTTCTAAACATGACAACCAAAACTATGAATCGTTGATTTATATTATAGGCTGAACATGAATAAGCCTTAAGGATTGAAATACATTATTTATACATTTGTGATTAATTTGTTAAGGCAGTGACGCAGTTTTATACTTGCAACACACGTATAAAAGGTAAAAGATGCTACATACTTTTTCACTTATTATACATGTATTATATAGTCTCATTTAATTATATCAATACATTTCCCGGAGGAGGGTCTATCAATCCAGTCACGTTTAAATTTATATCCTGTATATAGGTCATTGAACAGTGTCACAGTGATGAAATCTTAACTTACCATGAAAGTACTCTTTGTCGTGCTACTCCATGGCGGCACACCAGCATTATGTCCTTCTTGGTTTAATAAGTGGATATGATCCTCAGTTAATGATCCTTTTAATTTGCGAAGAGCATCCATACGGGATGTACCGTAAAGTTCATCCCGACGTCTTGACGATACGGTGTTTGCTGCTGTTTCATCTACCTCCATAGAGTCGCCCATCTTTTCTTAAAACTGATGAAGATGATAGGCCTATAATACATGAAATATTAAGCAGAATGTTCGGCCTTCTCGTCTTGCCTGGTTGTTGCGTTTGGTATGGCATTTGTCGTATCACACACCGGTTCCTCTCTAAACCTCCACCTCCAATCTCCTCACCAGGCCAGCAACCCTTGTGCCTCGATTTATTTCTTGAGTGAACTTTTTTTAAACTTTTGTTATGAAGTTGAAAAAGATTAAAACAAAAATCGCTGTGTGTGACCACTAAAATATTAGTGTTTATTTTGTGTGTTACTGTTTTAGGTACCGTGCACCCGATAACCGATTGTACCGTGGGGGCGCACTGCTTCTACTGCGTCGATGGTTGCTACGCGACTCACTCCACCAACCTGTCATTATCAAACTTGCGATGTTATATTGTATCAGTCTATAGAATTTATCCTTATTCAAGAATAGGTCGAGTAGGTTTGTAAGTGACTTTTCATTGTTAATACAATAATAGTCAATAACATAACCTTCAAAGGTTTCAATGAGGCGTAAATATTAAGTTAAGTTAACATGGGCCTAAAGCTGCCTGACACGAGTTATGTCGGGAGTTTAAATGTGACAATTTTGATGGATACGTGACATTTTCCCTCAATTTTAAGACAAAATATTGAATTTTTTTACTATATTTAAATAAGTTTGGACTTTAAAGGAGCGATCCCGAAGTGATGACCTTGAATTTCTCTTTCCTTTCGCATCTTACTATTTTATCAGTATTGTGAACAAGAGTCACTTTACACTATCAAAAGGCGAGGAGTCACAAGCCAATTCAATTTAAGTCGCAAGTCTTTCTCAATTTTCTCAAGTCAATCAAGTCAAGTCAAAACAATATGCATGGTTGGCTCAAGTCAAGTCACTAATAAGTCACAGATTCGCGTCATTTCAGCTGATACTACTATTTTACCAAGGAGTTTTATCATTTTTAAAGGGACACTAAGAGATGTGTTGGAGGCTGCGCCCTCAATTATGATAAAAACTGGGATTAGTATATTTTCATAATTGTAATACATGTATGAACTTACACCTATAAGGATTAAGAAAAATCAGCCCTCTTTGTACAAGAAAACGTCGATTCAAAAATGCTCGTACAGCCGGGACGAGCATTTTACGTCCGACAGTACGCGTGATACATAACGCGAACCATATTTGCATAGAGGGCGTTTTCCAATAAATAGCGATGATGTTGTTTTAATCAAGTTTTGCTGTGTTTTTGTTAGTAGAAACAACAATAATGGCAATTTTTAATGTTCATCTTGAATTCTGAAGTAAATTTTTAAACATTTAAAATTTTCAACACCACTTAATGTCCCTTTAAAGCCTACACGGGATACTGGTCTCAGCGCGTCACGGTATATAGTCCCTATATTTCATATCAGGTTTTGTATTCACTATATAAGCTTTAATTAAACATTTCTTGATATTCAATGCTAAGCCATAATTACTCAAGTCAGTTTTTACCAGAATCACGTCAAATCAATTAATAAAGTCTCTCATAAAAGTGACTCGAATTAAGTCCTTTTAAAATATTGAAACCAATTGTCAATAAAAGTCACGTAATTTTCCCTCTTTCAGCATCACTCAGCGATAATGCCGTCCAAAAACGTCAAAGAATATTTTGAAAAGTTGATTCCACGTCCCCACTACATGTAGCCCAAATGTTACCTAATTGTCTATACTTCCTACTTTTGAGTGTTGCTCACTTTGAGATGTTTTCATCAGGTCTCAAAAAAGTTCGCACAGTAAAAAAAAATCGCACAAATGTACTACATGAACAATTTCTCGTCCCCATTTCTCTTCTCTTTCCCCTCTCCTTCCCCTTTCCCTTCTCTTTCTCCTTCTCCTCCCCCCTTTCTTTTCTCTTTCTCCCTCTTCCCGGGCCCTCTTCTTCCCCCTTCTTTCTCTCTTTTCTCCCCTTCTTCTCGTCCCCATTTTCCCGCTTCGCCGTCCCCATTTTAGGTGTCCGGGGGGCGGGGGGGGGGGGGGGGGGGGGCAGCTCGCCCCACCGCCCCCCCCCCCCCCCCCCCCCCCCCCCCCCCCCCCCACTGGCTACGCTACTGATTGTAAATAGTTTTCGAGCAATACGAGAATTATTGAGATAAATGTTAAAAAAATGTTGACTATATATTTGGCAATTACTACTTTAGGAACGAACTTGATTTTTATAGACGAACAGATATCATCTCTTTTTAAACAGTTCTTGCTTTAAATATAAAACAAACAAAGTGCATGTATATATTTGTGCAATACCGTATATCATAACATCGCAAGTGCAATATCGTTTTAATTAGGGCCTAGATTGTGGGGTTCGAGCCCCGTTGGTGCCAACGTGTTGTGTCCCGTTGGGCAAGGCACTTTACCGCACTTGCCACGCTTCACCCAGGTGTATAATTGGGTACCGGCATTAATTCATGTTGGGAAGTAAAACAGACTCGCTGTGCGGGAGGAGTGGCGAACCCCCCACAGCCAAGTATTACATGGGGAGTCTGACCCAAACGCTAATGAAAGAGAGATGGGCACTCCGCGCGCGAGCTTTGCTCGGCACGAGTCTTTACTTTACTTTTAGAGTTCAACAAAAAATATGAAAATTATGTATAGGCCTATTTATCAAAATGTTGTTTTGTTGATAAAATGTCAACCGGTATGAAGTGTGTTGTGTTGTGTTGGGCTTCATTCATGTATTCTTAGAACACTTTTTATTTCGCGCTTTTTAGTAAAAGTTGAAATTATGGAGCGCAATTAGGTGTTGTCTTGAAAACTTCACCAAGTATGAAGAAGTGTGTCTAAATTATGGAGCGCAATTAGGTGTTGTCTTGAAAACTTCACCAAGTATGAAGAAGTGTGTCTACTCTTATAATCAATTAAGACATTGGCACATTTTTGACAAGAAGTATTTTTCCTGATTTTTTGGAAACGGGACCTGAATATTTTGACGCACCCTGTACAGTAGTACCACCAAACCGTCAAAACACAATAAAGGAATGTTTCCCCTGTGTATATCAGAATGTAAACATCCAAAATGGCGACTTACCATGTAAGTTTTTATCCGAAAAAAGGCGTGTCTTATTTTCCTTGTTTATTCAATTTAGATGGGTTGAAAGTTAATTTTCTGATCCTGTTAATTTAGATGGATGTATTAACACTATTTATTTCATATTAAAGTATTTTTGTTAACCATAACTTCATTAATAAACAGTCAAATGAAAAATGAAAAAGGTAAACAAGTAATTAGTAAACAATGTCCAATGAAGAATTTGCAATGATGTTGAATTTTGAACTATATTAAAAGTATGTATAGTACATGTATTGCTTCACCCATGTATTATGTATGATAGTGGTCGATAGTAACTAAACTACAATAGTAGACTGATTGTTACGTGCAAAATAATTGGGCTTGTGCCTAGTACAACCAAGGAGTTATAACTCCTTGGTAAAGGAGTTATAACTCCTTGGTACAACAAATCGGAAACACGTCGTTTCATCCCAAAACGGTTTCATCCCAATAATTTCGGCTACCGGTTCATCCCGAAACCGTTTCATCCCGAAGCCGTTTCATCCCGTATACGGTTTCATCCCGTTACGGTTTTATCCCAATTGAAATATTGATTTGTTGGTTCCGGGGAGAGGAACTCAAATGCGCAGCTATTGGCAGTCAATAGTTAGGTCACCCAAGCCCTATATGAAAGCTATGAAGATTGTTAAACGGGGTCAGTCGTCACAAACATGCACAAACACAATAGTCAAACGACCTTGCTATTGTCAAGCTATTGTCAACCCTCCCTACACAGAGGTCTGTTGTGCAAATCTGTACGATGATATTCGCATGTAATGTCTATGGCATATTTCATTCCGTGGTATAAAGCTATGAGGTTTCCGTGGTCTTCGCTATCTCCAAGCAGATAGAGCAATACGTACACGGACTTTTTTGTAGACGAGGGTTCATTTCATGATTTGGTGAGGTTTAGAATGAGTTAGGATTCCTGTAATTTTGAAGACCACGGATTTTCAAAACGTGAATTGTCCAACATTTTACGACATAAATTTGGTCACCAAACGTATTTAAAACTATACATTTTACCATTCTGCAGATGGTATTGACCCTCCTCTATAATTCTACATGATTTTTAACACGTTTCTCAGTTTTTGAGAAGCCCAAATAGACCATTTTCCGAAGCTATTTCTAGCAAATATTGCAGTCACTGATACTCCATTGTTTTCTTGCGTATAACAAAATATGACATGCAGCGTGACCTCCCTACTGGCTGTTGGGGGAGTGGTTTCTCGGGCTCATCTCGGGGAAAATAGCAAGGCAGCACTTGCACGGGGCGTTTGTTCGGTTGTCCATGACGGGTGTGAGCCTGGGGATAGCGACCCGTGCACAGCCGTCGGCGCGCCGGGAATGTTAATGGTGTCATGCGCTGCCAAATGGATGCGACTTCGCGATGCATATAAATACAAGAATATTATATTCAAGGCCTATTCATTTACATTTCAAATGTTAACAACTTCAAACATACAGTGGGCTGAAACACCAAGTAACAAAAAATGATTTACAAATACCAAGCTAATAAATGAAGTTCGTGTAAGGTAATTTGGAACAAAATAAATGAATATTTTTTTGCTATTCCTTCTTACAAACGAGGCTAGGGAGCCCTATAAATAAGAATTTAATTTCGCTAAAATTCATAAAACCTCCATCACTTGAATTTAAAATGCGGCTATAGGTCTATAGGATCATTTTATAGATATGGGTTGACATTAATAGCAGAAGCACATTCAAATTAGAGAAATTAAAATGAGGATAGTTATATTGACTTGTTGGTTCCGGGGAGAGGAACTCAAATGCGCAGCTATTGGGGAAGTGGTTTCTCGGGCTCATCTCGGAGAGAATAGCAGGGCGGCACTGCACGGGGCGTTTGTTCGGTTAGTCCATGACGGTGTGAGCCTGGGGATAGCGACCCGTGCACAGCCGTCGGCGCACCGGGAATGTTAATGGTGTCATGCGCTGCCAAATGGATGCGACTTCGCGATGCATATAAATACAAGAATATTATATTCAATTTATTTACATTTCAAATGTTAACAACTTCAAACACACAGTGGGCTGAAACACCAAGTAACAAAAAATGATTTACAAATGCCAAGCTAATAAATGAAACCCTTCGTGTAAAGTAATTTGGAACAAAATAATTGAAAATTATTTTGCTATTCCTTCTTACAAACGAGCGGGCTAGGGAGCCCTATAAATAAGAATTTAATTTCGCTAAAATTCATAAAACCTCCATCACTTGAATTTAAAATGCGGCTATAGGTCTATAGGATCATTTTATAGATACGGGTTGACATTAATTATAGCAGTAGCACATTCAAATTAGATAAATTAAAATGAGGATAGTTATATTGACTTGTTGGTTCCGGGGAGAGGAACTCAAATGCGCACAGCTATTGGGGGAGTGGTTTCTCGGGCTCATCTCGGAGAGAATAGCAGGGCGGCACTTGCACGGGGCGTTTGTTCGGTTGCCCATGACGGTGTGAGCCGGGGGATAGCGACCCGTGCACAGCCGTCGGCGCGCTGGGAATGTTATTAAATTGGTGGTGTCATCATGCGCTGCCAAATGCCATTAATTAATAGCAGTAGCACATTCAAATTAGAGAAATTAAAATGAGGATAGTTATTCTTGCAAGGCTTTTAGGATAGGAACGGGTAGTGTTTTGTCAATTCGCCAGATTGAGTTCACTATATGCCGTGACATTTCCCCCCACCCCGATATCATTGAGTGGGCAAGATCATTAGTGGTGCTCGATGACCATTGTTTGTCGTTATCATGGTTATAGAAAATAGAATAAGACATCCCATGTTTATTAAATTGCACGCCGACACCCGTTAGTTTTTTTAAAGTTCTAAACCAGGTTTACTTTTGAATATACGTAGTCCAAAATAATGATTTAATATACGTAAACCAACATTCACCTGCACCTTCACATGCCGTATTTGCTGGTGGTAACGAATTTGCAATACGTGCTGGTTGGTGGTAACGATATTACAATACTAACCGCATAGATACGGATCAGCACACGTGCCGACGCCCGAGACTTACGGGAAACACTTCACCTTCATCCCGGTAGCACATTCAAATTAGAGAAATTAAAATGAAGATGGCTATTCTTGCAAGGCTTTAGGTTTTTTTTAAGTTCTAAACAAAGTTTACTTTTGAATATACGTAGTCCAAATAAGGATTTAATAACCAACATTCACCTGCACCTTCACATGCCTATTTTTGCTGGTGGTACGAATTTGCAATTACGTGCTGGTGGTAACGATATTACAATTAACTAACCGCATAGATACGGATCAGCACACGTGCCAACGCCCGAGACTTACGGGATGAGGATGATAGTATTCTTGCAAGGCTTTAGGATAGGAACGGGTAGTGTTTTGCCACGGCGCCAGATGTTCATATACCGTGACATTTCCCCTACCCCGAATCCCGGGGACGGGGAGGCGTCGGCCGGTCGTACAGGCTGCCGTAAATAAATTAAGTAAGTTAATTGCACGCCGACACCCGGGACCGTTAGGTTTTTTAAGTTCTAAACCAGGTTTACTTTTTAATTACGTAGTCCAAAATATATTTAATATGTAGCCAACTTCACCTCCACGTATGCCTTTGCTGTGGTAACTATTTTACAATATTTGCTACACATTGAATATTGATTCAAAATTTGTAACGGCGTAAAACTCGTAGTAATATTGCTTCTAAATACCTACACGCATAATCTATAAATTAAAATAACCATCTCAATCTATACTTTCCAACTGATTTGACAATCTATACTTTCCAACAGATTTGAATTTTTAGGTATTTTAATCTCAGTTTATGTACTTTAGCTATCAACTTTTTTTTAAATGTTTAAATCAACGTGATTATATGAAGACGGCTTCATTTTAGTCATTGTTTTAACGATTGAAATATCGTTTATTTTACGGAATGTGTGGTATGCCAATTCAATATTAGAGACAATAAGGTGATAATAATAAGTATTGAATCAGATAGTAAAAGATTATCTCTTTATAAAAAATCGAATTTGTCAGTTTCTAATACCGAACAGATTAACTTTAAGCTGCGCGCGTCAAAAACAGTCGGTGGGATTTAATGAAGTGATTGAGATCAAACGCGACCACACCACGCCCAAATAGTGTATGGTAACTTTCCCGTGAAACCCCAGCTTTCGTCGTTGGGCGTTTCTTCATCTCGTTATCCAGTCACGTATAAATACTAACTGAATAAACAAAAAAGATCTTAACAAATAATGAGAGATAAATACATTTAAAAGCTGAGACTAAAATACCGCATAGGCCTATTCCGTAAAATCTGGAATTTATTAGTATTTTAGTCCCAGATTTCAATCTTTTATACTTTTATACACCACTGGTAGCGTACATGATAATATGACATGTTACAATCAAAAAAGGACACAACTGATTTTAATATTTAGGTATTTTAATCTCAGTTTAAATTGTACTTAGCTCGTGTTGTCAACTTTAGACTGAGACGAAGGCACCCCAATCGAGCGCACTTTAATAAATAAACTAATTGTTTAGATGAAGACGGCAAGTAGCCTATATTGGCCTATATTCTTAGTTTAGTTGATTTTTAATTAATAGATGAATTTGGACAATTAAATTCCATCTTGCGAACCCTTATTGCTTCTGTTTGTTTTATTTAATAGGCCTGTAAAGATATCGTTTATTTTACGGTATGTGTGGTATGCTAATTCAGGTTAAACATGTTAAACATCGCTCATTCAAATGAGTGGAATTGATGTTGAAACTAAAAGGTGTAAGTAAGTTTGCAAATTCCCCAAATATTCATGCCGTGTACATTTTTAGCGACATATTCAGTGTTACAGTATCATGCCGGGGGATGTACCCGGGGATCAAGGCCAGCTAATCCCGGGGATAGCTGGGCGTCGGGGAGTTAGGCGGGATCAGGAGAGGCAATTTGCGTGGGGCCATGGGGTGCTGCTGCTGCCGGATTGGGGGCGAATTAGCCGGACGGCAATGTCATCATGGTACGTGTCTTTGGTACGCCGATGGTATAGTGCCACCAAACCCTGATCGTCTCAGACCACTGGGGGCCATTTGGGCCACTTAATCACAACACAAGATATTCATACAATGTCCCCATGAATTTCCGTCCCCATAACATTCCGTTCCATTTTTGTTGTTGTTTGATAGCCGCGACGTAGAATATTCGCGACGTAGACCGACACAACCAAGAGAGCGCAAAACAATGTCTAAAATGTAAACAAATGCCAATCTTACGATCATTTAAATTTAAATTTTCTTCCAATTTCTTAACATTGAATTTCCCTGATAGTCTATTTGATTGTTCATAATAGTATTAAGGCTTATACTCGCCTTTTAGGTCACACGCCCATGTATTCCGTGAACATTTTTAAATGGTAGAAAATGTCAATATTTTTACTACATCGATGTTTTCTAGAAGTTCAAATTTGAAGGAAGTTTTACGAATTTTCAGACAACATAACTAAAATATATCAAACTATCAGGTATGCTTTTACAGACTTTTACTACCATTTCTCATTTTTTTCAATTATGGATTTTAAACTCGAGATATGCATCCATTTCTAGCTAAATGTATGCAAAAAAACACCCTTAAATTTACACTTTTCCGGTGTTTAAGCATTATTTCCAAAACTAAGCCTTGTGTAAAAGAAAAAATGCGATCCTTGACAACATTTTCTTGTTTACAAAAATCTGTATTAGAAAAAAGTACCGTGGCCAAATTTTGTTTTTTATTTATGTTGTCTAAAAAATGAGGATCACAAAATAGCTTTTTGGTTAGTTTCTCAAAATGCAGTTTATTTGGTATCACATTGATATCACCATTGGATTCCTTATCAAATTTCCTTTCTATAAATGTATACTTGTATGTACTTATATCTAATATTCTCGAACTTAGAAACAAAAGTTGATCATCAAAATAAAAGGGTTGACACTTCCCGTTCAGGGTGTATTGCCCTAGTCGATCCCCGCTATGTCCGCTGAGCCGTTACGTGAGCGATTCCGCGTAAAGTAGTAAAGACAACGTGCGTAAGTTCACGGGGTATTGCCCTGTAATCGACCCCCGCTACGCTTGCTTAGCCGTCCGTGAGCGATTCCCCGGGCCCCGTGATCGTAGTAAAGAATTCCGTAAAGAAGTAGATATGGAAAGGCGGCGGCGTGCATAAGTTCACGGTGTAATTGCCCTGTAATCGATTGCCGCTATGCTCGCTGAGCCGTTCCGTGAGCGATTCACCGGCGCGGCCCCATATTTTAGTAAAGTAGTAGATACGGAGACGTGCATATAGTTCAGGGTGTATTGCTCTGTAATCGATCCCCGCGTTACCCGCTGTGATGTGTGCTACATATCGAGCGAATCAATGGACTATCAATGGTTTGTACTGGTATGAATATTACACGGGGATGAAACGACCATGGGATGAAGTGGTTTTGGGTCGAAACGACTATGGGATGAAATGGTAAAGGGTCGAAACCGTTCTGGGATGAAACGCGGTGGGATGAAACGACCTGAATTCCAACAAATCATACTTAGTGATATTTGTCATCAGTTGGTATTCATTATAGGGTATTTTGCATGTTTCACTATCTGGTAGGGGGAAAAAAAGAAAGAAAAAAACCACCAACGTATGGGTTTCCTGTACTAGGCTTGTGCCGTCTCTATTCCATATATAATAACTCCTTTGGTTCATGTGGTTTAACTTTTGTCTTGACAATGACACTCTTGACATGCTTGAGCACTATTAATTAGTTACTATTAGTATTTTAATATAATCAAAACCAATAATTGTCGATCATTTCAAAAAATTCCCTCGCATGCTATAATAAATAGAGTCTATAAACTATGAGACTTGAAAATTTACATACAGTATACAGTATCGAACACCTGTTGTTTTGGAATGCAGTGCATTGCAAGATTGCGTTCAACATTTGGATGAACGCGAGTGCTCGAATTGACAATTATTTGTTTTGATTACATAGCCTATATAGGCCTACTACTACTACTACTAGGACAAGGGTAAGAAAAAAAAGAGCCCATTACATTATTATTGGAGTAGGACTTAGGAGTAGGACTTAGTACATTTTAGGACTCCAATTTAAGTATATCATATGATAGGGCCAGGTAAGGTCAGGAATTCTTGTTCTTTTTTTCTCTTTACATTTCATTCATTTGTTTTTATTATTTAAGAAGCTGACATCTTGGAAACAAACAAATTTTAGGGTTATACTTTTCATAAATTCCACCCAGGATCAGTCAACTGACAGTTCAATTTAACACATTATTATGTTTTGAGGCAGGCGCGTACGCAGGGGGGGGGGGGGGTGTTTTTGGTGTGAAACACCCCCTTTGGGTCTGTCCTAAAAAAATAAAAAAGGGTAAAGGAGAGGGAAGGGAAAGGAGAGGAAAAGAGAAGGGAAAGGAGAAGGAAAAAGAGAAAGGAAGAGCAGGCCCCGGACAACGGAGACAGGGGGAGAGGCAGTGGCGTAACCAGGGGGGGGGGGGGGGGGGGGGGGGGATTGCCCCTCCAATATTGACTGTTGAGATTGGTATTGTCCGTTCATTTGACAAGAGGAATCATGGAATTATGATGGTTTAAAGTACACAAACGAAAAGAATTCGCGCGCGTAGCGCGGACATGTCTCAAAAATGGAATAGTTTGGGAGTAGGAGCTTGTTTAAAAGCAGAAATGTACCTCAATCATAGCACAAATAAATGTAAAGTCGAAAATGGTACAAGCTTGTTTAGAGTCAAAATGTAGCTAAATCGGGCAAAAAATAGTGTAAACTATAAAAAAAAAATTCAACGATTTTCAACTTGAAGTTTCCTATTCTATATGAAAGGTCATCCTTAAAAAAGTCGTGTTCCAAAGTTTGAGTTGCATAGCTTTAATGGTTCTTATTTTAGACGCACAAGATGCTGTGAACTGTACCCATTGAGTAGTACACAAACTATATCGGTGGTAACCACCATTCGTGGTAATTCGACGTTATTTCAACGATTTCTCCGTAATTAAACCGATTTAGGCCGTCAAATTTCAGTATGATGATGAGAAAAATACGAGCTTTAATATGATATGAAAATCTCTGTATGTTTGAAATAATTCTGTGTTACGAAAATGTGATCGGGTCATCTACCTTTAAGATACTGTAGGCCTATATAATGATGTTTTAGGGTTGAACTCAGTCTAAAGTATTAATATTTGGTGTTAACACATGAGTTACTGGTGAGAAATTGCAACGTTGAACTAAGAAAAAACCTGCAATAAGTGTTCAAAAATATGCAAGGAAATGCGTTCTTTTCAACCGTGAATTTCAAAAAACTTCTGGCCCCTCGAACTCCCACCGGGACACGTCCCGGCCAGCGCTTCGTGCAGGCATGGATAATGTGAAATAATTATATCAATATTTCGAAACACCCCCCTTTACAAATTCCTGCGTACGCGCCTGTTTTGAGGTGTCCATGTGTGGATCATATTGGATCCAAAACATAATAATGATAAGATTGGATGATTTGCGCCCAATATATTATATTGGTCTTGCTATGAGTTTTAAGATTTTAAACTTATGGGCTCGACTGCATCTTGCCCATTATTCTTAAAAACTCATACATATAGCTGACCAATACATGAGCTCAATCTTTCTAATTTTATATCAAACATGGAAACATTAATTATTTTGATAAAAGGTTTTCATAAATTCCACCAAACATATTATCCAGGGTCATTGGTTCTTACAAAGATTCCTGACATGCAGTATTTGGAGTTTGTTATGACAAGGCACATTTCTTAACAGCATCTGAAACATACCAAATGGGGAAGGGGGGGGGGGTCTTTCATAAAGTCTACTCAGGAAAAATATAGATCAGTCAATTGATGACAATAAATTCAACAAAAAGATATTAAGGCATATTAATTATTTTAATAAGACTTCATAAATTCAGCTTAAGAAAAATAATGTATCAACCATAAAAGGAAACATTAATTCAACGAGATGATGGACACATGAATTACTTTCATTCCATAGGGAAGGGAGGATGATGAACAGGATGACTACTGGGACACCTCTGGCAAGACTACCAAACAGAATTTTTTTGATGATGAAACTGAGGTAAAGGCGATTAAAGTGCTCTAAAAATGTAATTGGTTTGGTCTACTAAACTTCAGACTTTTGTCGCAGTTGTTATGGTCCATGGACAAAAGGGATCAGGTTTTTTTATCCCTTCAAATATTATGGATAGTTTTTTGAGAAGCAATCAATTTGGTCTTTATATCCAGCCAAGTTTAAACATGGCTCAGGCCAGGCCAAGCTTTTGATTTTCCACATGCAATCAATTGTTAAGATAATAATAATAGGCGATCAATGAAACTTTTCCAATAGAAATGAAAGTTTACATGAGTATTATTATTTAACATTATATGCAGACTATCCATCGGTTATTTGCCTTAAATTCTTATGAATGGTTATTTATCCCTTTAGACTGACAGTCGTGGTATGTTCGGTGTGGACAAGAAGCAAGCTAAGTCTCTCAATGAACAACTACAAGCTGCTGGTCTGGGTATGGAAGATGAAGACGTAATGAATATCAATGACACAGCGGCTTTTGACTGGTCAGGAAAACCAGTTAATACTGGTCTAGGTTAGATCAATTTCTCTGATATTCTATTTGTTTTGATATATTTACCAGTCCATAATGAATTGAAGCTATAATTGATTTCCCTTTATTGATCTATAGCAGAGCAAATTGAGTTCTTCATCATTGAACCATGTGCAATGAAAATGGTACCACTACAAACAATAATTATTGAGTTGGTTTTTATTTTATTTTTAATTTTCACAGTTGCTCATATGTTCATAACAATGTGTAATACAGATCACATATCTTCATAATATTACTAGTACATTATAGACGATACTGAGCATTCAATAAAGGTTATTACAGGGTCCTTTGATGAACAGTTGGGAGTTTATGACTTTCTTAAAAATCAGGAGGATGCTTTAAAAAGGTTGAGGATGTTTTAATAATTGTTAAGTGACGCTTTTGCTTTAATCATGACTCGGGGGATGTTTATAAATTGTGTAGCAAGATTGCTTTTCTGTTTAAGAATTGTAAAGTTTTCACTTTCATTAAAACAATGGTATAGTTTCTTTGAATAAGTTCATCTGGATTGTTATTAAACATCTGAGATATGATTTCGTTATGAACAAATCCAATAAAATGTGAATGTAATACTCACAATTTTAGTTACATTTCACTGCTAAACTAACAGCTTCGTCAGACTGGCAACTCTGTCTGGAGGCAACAGGAATTGGGGATTTCCTGTTGCTGGGAACCGCCGTTGTAGAGGGCGTAATTCCAACGAGTTGATCGTAGATGTTGTGCAGTGTGTAAGACCCCTCATCTTTGTTGAGTGTGTTCTCCCCCCTTCTCCGAATCCAAATTGCTTCTTTAAGCCATCTAGTTGTTCTGTCTGATTCGCGGTCAGCAACAGGAAATCCCTAATTCCTGTTGCCTCCAGACAGAGTTGCCAGTCTGACGAAGCTGCTAGTTTAGCAGTGAAACGTAACTAAAATTGTGAGTATTACATTCACATTTTATTGGATTTGTTCATAACGAAATCATATCTCAAATGGTATAGTTTATCTTGGGAGCAGCGGCTAAAAAGATTAAACATTCAAAGTCAAATATGTCCAATATTTCATCTTGTTCAAATAATGTTAGTGGCTATATAATTCATGGATAGGGTGCTCATTCAATGAGATACCACATTTATACTTATTACAGGCACATCAGCGGTGAATTCCACCAATAGCACTGGCAGCCAATCTCATACAGGTGTATCTATGACTACATCATCTGGTATCCAATCTCATACAGGTGTATCTATGACTACATCATCTGGTATCGTATCAGCACGAGGTACAGGGGGAAATATCAAGATAGGGACCGGGGCATCCTCTAGTAGTGTCAGTTATGTCAAAGACAGCGGTACTAGCAGTGCCAATAATCTCATACCTAAGACTTTCCCATCACATATGAGGTCGGCAAGTTTTGGTGAGTAATGCAATAATCCTATTTCATCAATAACAATTGTCAACAAGTGTTGCTTTTATTTTTGGTATTAGCGAACTTTTGAACAATTGTAGTTCATAAATCAGGGCATTTGCAGGTTGTCATATGAGCAGAAATCCACTTTAATGTTTAAATGCATGTTTCCCTGCTTCAAGTTGTATGCAAGGTCAATGAAAAATGTCTTCTTTAAAAGAGAGACAGCTATCAATAAGCTTTTTTTATTGAGCAACCTGGGTTTTTGTTGTTTTATGTTTGTTATGTTTTATTCCAGTTGAACCGGTTGTTAGCAGTCAATGTTTTAAGATTGCTCACAAAGCATCCATTGCAGGCAAATGCCGACTGCTGTTGACATCATTACAATAAATCAGTATCAAGCAATTCTATCCCAGTGCATTGTGTGGTAAAATTTCAGGCATGAGCAATCAACCTCAACCGTGGGTGTCTGTTTATATTGATGTAAGATGGCTGGCCTATTCTAACTGGTATATCAACCACGTTTATCCCTTGTTATGAAGGATAAAAGCTTGCTAAATTCCAAGGAAAATTTGGTCATAATGAGCAGGTGCTTGGTGGTGGAGGTATGTTTTTATTGGAGCTGTTCAAATCTTGTGACCCGAAGGGTTATAAAATGTAAATAATGGAACTAATTATCAGGTGATTTTGTTAATCATACTTTACTTCTTGTCTTAATAATAGTTCCCTATTTTGTCCTTTTGAATACTACAGATTTTATAGGATGATTACCTGGCATACAAATACAAATTATTTTCATTAATGTATTTAGACAATTTGTCCTTAGACAATAGTCAAGTCAAGTGGATTAAAGTGATTTCAATTGAACCTTTTATTATTGCTGTATGTGGAATATATGCTATGAACAAGTCTCAGGGTATACATTAGCGTTTAGGTGATAAATACTAATTTTGTTTGGATTTCTATGAAGCAGGGTGTGAGAGTTCCTCTTTTCAGCTGATTTCAGTTTGTTTTTATTTTGTGTAAATGCTAAAATGTTAGCTCATATTTTGTTTTTACCCCAATGAAGCTCTCCTAATTTTATACTTGTTATTTTAGGTGACAAGACTACCATATCCTCCAATCAATCAACTCCCGTGAGCTCTAACAGTGCAAGCTCCACATCACTGGAAGATGGTAAGTATCTGTTGCAACACTACTCTATATCATTTCTAATAAACCATTTCAAATCGGAAAATAGTTGACAGGTTCCAATGCTTTCCGATTAGCCGAGTGCTTTTGGCACCAGTTTGATGACTCATAAGTCATCAACAGAAAAACAAACATGTTTTCACCTAGTGTCTTTAATAACCTGTGTGTGGATTGCGCTGGTGTTGGTGAGAGATTTTCTTCCTCACAAAGTTGTATTTTGAGGTGTTTCAGTTCCAAAAACAGTGAGATAAAAAAGGTTCAGGGTAATACCTTCACATTTTATTTTCAGCTCGATACATTTTAAAATTGCCAGTATAGACGCCTTTGTTGATATACATAAAATAGTCTCGCTACTAGTTTTACTTCTCATGGGTGTACGCTTGTATGTAAATATAGTAAACCACTAAGCGGACAACCAAAGCTATGAATGCGATCAACCGCTTCATTACATGGCGTATGGACATAGTCCATGTCATGTGACCTGTTTTTCCGAAGTGTTCCCAATCTCTATTTGAAATGGTCTACAGGCACAGCATATCAAACGCCAATTGCCCAAGACTGAATACAGGTTATACTATGCGAAATCACAAGCATAAGGCTGAAATCACTCATCCCACTTGAGGCAACAAAGAGAATGTGAATACATCAGCAGATTTAAAAATGAAGTATCTTTCATACATATTCAATATGTTTGACTTTATGCTGCAGGAAAGCTACAAATAAGGTTTTAATCATAGATAGATGGTGGACCTCTGTGTTATTGACAGAGAATAGATAGTTGGAGAACAAATATCAGATTATTGTGATACTCTTTTCTGCAATTTATATGCTCTCTCCCAAGTTTGAGATACTTTATATTTTATTTGCTCAGAACAATAGAAACTTTGGAAAGTGTCTTTTCCACTATTCCAAGTGATCCCTTTATCAATCATTAAGTTGTGCAACAAGTCATATCAAAAGTGACACAATGACAATTCTTTTTTTGCTCATTGCATAAACATTATATAATTGTTTATTGTTATGTTTTTATTTTTATTGTTTTTACTGAACATAGCTGTACGAAGAGATGGAAAACAACCCACATACACTGATCTGATAAAACTTCAAGCAGAAGTTCAGAGTTTGAATAGGAAATTAAAGGTAAGCATTGGAGTAAACTTATGGATTCCATCATTCATTTCTTAAACATTTGGTACTTGATATTATTTGTGTATTTGATATATATATATAACCTAAGAACTCAAGTTTGTTTAACTTTAAAAGAAACAATAACATTTATAGCTAGCATGGGTAGCTTAAATGCTGTATCTCAAAAGGTATTTTTTTTATTAAAGGCTCTTTTACATATGAAAGATAACCATGGGAAAAGTTTTGTATATAAATGAAAATGACCACTAGAAGAGCTACTCTTTTGAAAGTCCTAGAATTAATAACGGTCTGGAAGCTGTCACATCCTACGCCTCTTGGCCCTACTATATGTGAGGGTGCTATACTTTGGAAGTTATGTCACTCACAGTACATGTAGTAATAATAATATATATGTATGAAGTTTTCACTAGATTCCTCTATTCATTGTAATTATGCTGGTTTATTTTGTTTTCTCCAAGATGGCCGAGAAGTCAAAGTGGGCTCCACTACCTGTTGCAGATACAGTGTCCCGTATAATCTTGGGTGAACGGTATTCATTGGAACCATATCGATCATTGAAGGATAAACTGTCATTACTTGATGCAGCAGTTGGCAACCATGATGGCAATGCTATACTTGTGGTAAGTATATCAACCTGTCACTACCTGTTGCAGATACAGTGTCCCGTATAATCTTAGGTGAACGGTATTCATTGGAACCATATCGATCATTGAAGGATAAACTGTCATTACTTGATGCAGCAGATGGCAATCATGATGGCAATGCTATACTTGTGGTAAGTATATCAACCTGTTATTAGAGACAAGTATTATAACCAGCCATGTGCACACAATCCGTCCTGTGAAATTAAAGCCATGATAATACTTGTATAGGTTCCCACAATGGTAATGGTAGCTTTTGGCACATGTATCAGCTCTGTGTAGTTAAAGTCATGAATACTCATACACAAGCAAACATAATGGTAATGGATGCCTGCCACATAAGGTAAACCTCCCTTAAAAGTATACAAGTATAACTTTAAACGCTAAACGGACATCTGTAGGCGCTTAACATATGCTCAACCCCGCAACGGTTCTGATTGATATTCCCATCACCAGAATTGTGTGAATTTTAAAGGATGCGTAGTGAGTTGGTTGGAAAAGTGGTGGTGGACTGTGACCTAGAAGATATGTGCCATCCCTCCAACTTTAGTATAATCAGCCCTGTATAATTCAAGACATGTATATCCACACGTAGGTAACCATAAAGTGATGCTAACTCTATACCCTTAACTATGTATTTGATAGTTTGTGTTATTAATTTGGAGAGTGTAAGAGACCTAATGACCGTCAATTATGTGTTATGGTAGGTTGTACTTTTCATGAGGAGAACCCTCAGCAGGACAGTGTTTTATGAGCAGCTGTGTAAGAGACCAGAAGCAACCAATCAGTACATAGCATACATCAAATCACATCATGACAAAAGAGATACAGTAGCAACAGAAATGGGGTAAGTATTAAACTTAATTAAAACAGTGTGTGGGGATACATAAAGTGCAAAGTTGATAAAGCCTCGGAATGAAATTGTGACTACTGTAGGTAGACTCCATTCAAGAATAAAAGAGTACCAATTAATATTAATGAGGACATTATCAATATAGTTGGCAGAATTATGCGTACCAATTACTATTCATGAAGACATTTTCAATATAGTTGGCAGAATTATAGTGAATAAACTATTGAAATAGTTTTTAAACTTTGGGCATTTAAAAAAAAGCTTATAAAAAATGAAACCATTCAGAGAATTTCACTATTTTAAATGTAAAATAATATTCTAGAAATCACTGTAATGTTCTGTCTGATTGTGTAAGAATATGTAACCTATACATGCTACCATATTTGTCTAATCTCTTACAGTCATCTATGCAGGATAGGAGAAGCAGCGGTAAGTTGGTCTTGTGAAAATGCAACGATATTATGTTGAAAGTTTAACTTTATTGAAAGGATATGGAATAAAACCCCTTGAAATCTTAGAAGTTGCTGTTATTTTAAGGCTTGATTATAGATTCTCAGTATTTGCAAAGTGATTGGCAAGCTTATTTAATAGGCTGATTGTCTCATTAAGTTTCCTATAAGATTCGGAAAGCCTTAGATGAGGTTGATGTATCATCTCTCGGATTGACATCTGAAGTTAGTGAATGTCAGGCAACGCACCAGTTCTCTCACTTCAATATTGCAACAGTTGACGAAGTTGAAAGGGTTATGGGTAAACTCTCAAACAAGACATGCTCCTTAGACCCCTTACCCACATGGCTGTTGAGGGAGAATATTGGGGTTGTTTCACCATTCATAACTCGTATTGCTAATGCCTCCATGCAGTCTGGTGTCTTCCCAGATGCCCTGAAGGATGCTATCGTTACGCCAGTCCTGAAAAAGCAATCCTTAGACTCTAACAATCTCAAAAACTACAGACCGGTCTCCAATATTCATTACCTTGCTGAAGTACTTGAGACTCTTATTGCTAGCCGATTAAAGGACTTTTTCACTGAGCATAGTTTGGACGATCCACTCCAGTCTGCGTACCGTAAGAGACACAGCACTGAAACTGCCCTCCTGAAAGTTCAGGGGGACATTCTCCATCAATTGGATAGAAACCGTGTTGTTCTGTTGGTTATGTTGGACCTAACCGCAGCGTTCGACACAATAGATCATGTCACGCTAAACCGTCGTCTTGAAAACTCATTTGGTATAACGGGTCCACCTCTCAACTGGTGCAAAACTTACATGTCCTCCAGGCGCAGCCGTGTTAGTATTGAGGGGATATTCTCCAAGAACATGTCCCTTAACTGTGGCGTGCCACAGGGATCCATAATGGGACCACTTGTCTTCAACAAATATACTCACCCTCTTGGCAGAATCATCTCCAATCACAAGCTATTGTACCACAAGTATGCTGATGATGATCAATTGTACACATCTTATAATCCGAATATTCCAAATGACCATGAAACAGCTATTAAGCGCATGCAAGACTGTATAAATGACATCAACGAGTGGATGACTCTTAATAAACTTAAACTCAACATGGGAAAAACCGAGTTCTTAGTCATTGGATCAACTTATCATCTAAGAAACTTGCCACAACTACAATTACAGATCGGCACAGCAATTGTGAAACCAGTTTCAACAGTTCGCAATCTCGGGATATTTTTCGATCAGACTATGTCCATGGACAAACAAGTCACAGAGCTCTGCTGTAAACTCAATTACCAGATCTACAACATTGCTCATATCCGCAGATACCTTGACACAGAAACCTGTCATCACATTGTCACATCTCGCATGGACTATGGCAATTCTTTGCTAGCCGGTCTCACTGAAAATAATCTAAACAAACTCCAGCGTGTCCAAAATAAAGCCGCTCGCATAATTTTCCAACTCAAACGTCGTGATCATATATCGCCTTACCTTCACAGCCTACACTGGCTTCCGGTCAGACAGAGAATCAACTTCAAACTTCTTGTTATCATGTACCAATGTGTTCATCATGAAGCTCCATCTTATTTGTGTAATGATATCTCTTTTCACTCATCTACTGTCACCGGTACTCGTATTCTTAGATCTGCTATGGACGCTACCAAACTTCACATTCCCAGAACATCCAAAACAGTTGGTGATCATGCCTTTTCTGTCGTCGGTCCACGCACCTGGAACACACTGCCCATATCCATCCGTGAGGCACCAACCATTCACAGTTTTAAAAAATCATTGAAATCCCACCTATATCCTTATCAGTAATTTAGCTTGTATTTTGTTTTTGTTTCTCTTGCCTGTTTGTGGCTTCTCATTCTTGTAATGGCGCCTAGATATTCATGATTAGGCGCCCTATAAATCCTCTTATGTATGTATAAGAGTTAGACCTAGGTAAAGGTACCAGATCTCACCCTACCCCATCATTTTATAGTAGTAAACATGATTTATATTCGACAATGAATAAAGATTAAAAGTTAATGTGACAACAGAGGATGCAGAGTTGTTATTTTGTAATTGTGTTTGAAATCTCCAATATTTTTTTTAAAATCCATTTTTACTCATTTCATATATTTTCATCCATAGATGTGGAGATATGGCACAGCTAACCTTAGTTCAATACCACATGCAAGATTAAAAACACTCATGGATTGCCAGGCGTGAGTAATTAAATCACTCAAACAAACATGCATTTGGTTGACAGGGGAAGAGGTTTAGACCTTATTTTAGGGTTGCGTTTGACCTGATTTTTGTTAGGGTTGCTTGATTCAAAAACTGAAGATGGAGGGCAAGCAAATGAAAAAGTTTGAGCAAATTTGGAGCAAAATTAGTGACAAAAATTCATAACAGTTCTATTACAATACATTAAAAAACAAATTAAAAACATTTTGTTACAAAAAGATAAATGGAATGTGAAGAGGGTAATCTTTTGTATTGTTTTAAAGCAAATGTACGAAGCATTTTATAGATGTTGGAGTGAGCACAATGCTCCAGACAATTCCATTGAAACAGCACAAAGTAAATTGTTTATTAAAAGTTTGATTGATATATCATACCTTAAGGGTTTTATACAGAGGTGCTAGCCTCAGGTTAGAATGTTTATTGACTCAATGATCTGCTTGTAGTGTCCACATATGATTTAGGCCAATCAGGACAGTTGCATATCATTAGGCCAATCAGGACAGTTGCATATCATTAGGCCAATCAGGACAGTTGCATATCATTAGGCCAATCAGGACAGTTGCATATCATTAGGCCAATCAGGATAGTTGCATATCATTAGGCCAATCAGGACAGTTGCATATCATTAGGCCAATCAGGACAGTTGCATATCATTAGGCCAATCAGGATAGTTGCATATCATTAGGCCAATCAGGACAGTTGCATATCATTAGGCCAATCAGGACAGTTGCATATCATTAGGCCAATCAGGACAGTTGCATATCATTAGGCCAATCAGGACAGTTGCATATCATTAGGCCAATCAGGACAGTTGCATATCATTAGGCCAATCAGGATAGTTGCATATCATTAGGCCAATCAGGACAGTTGCATATCATTAGGCCAATCAGGACAGTTGCATATCATTAGGCCAATCAGGACAGTTGCATATCATTAGGCCAATCAGGACAGTTGCATATCATTAGGCCAATCAGGATAGTTGCATATCATTAGGCCAATCAGGACAGTTGCATATGATGTAGGCCAATCAGGACAGTTGCATATCATTAGGCCAATCAGGACAGTTGTATATCATTAGGTCAATCAGGACAGTTGCATATCTTTATAGACCAATCAGGATAGTTGCATATCATATTTATTAGTACCGTATTATCCCTATTAAGCGCCCAGGACCTTATAAGCGCCCACCCCTGTTTTTCTCAATGACTACCAACAAACAATCCCTTATAAGCGTCCACCTTTTCAAATGGTCAGCATCCTCAAATGACCACTTGTACATATATTTCATTTAGTACATGAAATGGTCAGCCTTCTCAAATGACCAATTGTACATTTTCGTTAGTACGTTAAGTGGTCAGCCTTCTCAAATTTCCACTTGTATTTTAGTACATCAAATGATCAGCATCTTCAAATGACCATCAAATGGTCAGCATCTTCAAATGATCACTTATACATTTTATTTAGTACGATAAATGAGTTTATAAAAGGTAACATAATAAGCGCCCACCCAAAATGACTTTGCTAACCGCCTTGGGCGCTTAATAGGGATAATACGGTAGTCTCATCTTCAGGGTACACTAAAACAATCTGATCACTTTCTTTCTCAGCATGTGGTTTGAAAGAAATCCAGCATTGAGTGAAGAATCAGCTGGGATCAAGGAGCAAATAAATCTTCTCAATAAACAACTACAAATTGAGGTAGGAATTAGGAGATTTTTGCGGATAAGTAAAGTAGGAATATGGTGAAATAATAAACAATTTAATGTTCTTCCACAAATGAGGCCAGGAGCTTATAACATTTGTGAGTCTGGGGAAAAGGGGGGAATACCCAAGGCGAAAGGCTGTATTTCAAATCAAGAAGTGAAAATCCACAAATAACCACAAATTGAGGTAGGTAGAAAAGCAAGCAATATCGGTGAATATCTGGAGCGATATAATGATCACCCAAAACCCATTACAAATGTAATAAGGAAACCAATACCTTATGAGTGTCCCCAGATAGGAACTATTAGGTTAGGTCACTACAGGTTATTAGTGTAAGTGTAAGATCAGGTGCAAGGCAAGGGTAGTAGTTAAAGAGGAATCGATTGAAATTTGAAGCTTTAATCTAATGAAGGTAGAGAGGAAGGTAATAGTACGGGTAGGAGAGAATAGCACTAGACTCGTGCCTCTCCAATAGCCAAAACTGTGAACCTCTGATGAACGTTTGTATCAGAGACCCTGCCCTATAGTCGTCGTCAGAATACTTCGGCACTTTTAAAAAGTGCTGAAGTATTCTGACGACGACTATAGTCGTTGCCAAGGCTCTAGTAAACCCGACAGTCGAGCATGTTCATCTTGACGCAAGCAATTAAGAAAGGGTCAGATCCTTTTGCCTTCAGGCATCCAACTTGGTGGACATTTTCCCTTGATCTATTGTAATAATTATGATACGACAGTGAAGTGACAGATCAGCTTGTCACTGGTCATCTACACTTTAAATTGATATGTTGTTAAGTACCAGCCCTGTGTGGGAAAAACCAGGCCTGGAAATAGCACCCGCCGGCATGCCCATAGCTGGTAACTTTTGTGTCGGGTGGGTGAAGATGTAAAAGTACCCTGACCGACTGGCAGGTAAAAATCTTTAAACTCACAGTGTAAGTGAGTTACACTGGCTGATGGAATTTCTGTCGGGCAGGTATTTTTGTGACTTACCTACCCGACCGGGCTTGTTGAAAAAAATAGAAAGTTTCAACCCTGGGGAAAACTGAATGTTACATTTGAGGGCCCATGGGAATAATCATCAGTGAGTATACTACTACTGCTCGCTTTGGTCACATCTCACTACGCTCGCAGCACAGAACTAGTGCTACAAGAAAACATTGGTATCATCAGGTGGAAATAGGAATAGAGGATGAATTTGGCTTTTTCTCCCACTTGCATCCCCCGACCCCCCCCCCCTCCCCCAAAAAAGTAAAACCCAAATTGCCATCTAAAAATTGTCCATGATAACCCTCACTTTGGAAATCCTGGTGCCCCCACTAGGTTGGGAAAAGTGGACTTTTAGATAAAAGAAATATTGGTCTCCCACATGCAACCTAATATTCAGTTAGAGAGTGGAATATTCAGGGTGGTGGATAAAAGAGATTCTGTTGGGGAAAGCTATAATAAGTATGGTGATTGAACTTATAAAGTATGTGATTGAAGAATGAATAAATATATATTATTATTTCAAGATACTTAAAATATATATAATTCACATGTATAATTTGTTGGTTGTATCACATTGTAATGGATGTTTATATTTGCTAAAGCCGTACTGTGACTAATGCTTACATTTTGACAAAGGTTTGTGAGTTTTGTATATACCAAGCTTACTTCTTTGTTTTCCCATACAGTCGGTAGATGATAAGAATGAGAGAGAAGATCGTTCACCTTTTAAGGAAAGACCTCGTAAAGCCAACCTGTACTTTCAACCACTTACTACAACTCTTTTCTACTGCTGTATATATCACTATGGGGAAAATGAGGTAAGACTTTCAGCCACTTACTACAACCCTTTTCTACTGCTGTATATATCACTATGGGAAAATGAGGTAAGACTTTCAGCCACTTACTACAACTCTTTTCTACTGCTGTATATATCACTATGGGAAAATGAGGTGAGACTTTCAGCCCTTACTGCAACTCTTTTCTACTGCTGTATATATCACTATGGGTAAAATGAGGTAAGACTTTCAGCCACTTACTACAACTCTTTTCTACTGCTGTATATATCACTATGGGGAAATGAGGTAAGATTTTCAGCCACTTACTACAACTCTTTTCTACTGCTGTATATATCACTATGGGGAAAATGAGGTAAGAATTTCAGCCACTTACTACAACTCTTTTCTACTGATGTATATATCACTATGGGGAAAATGAGGTAAGACTTTCAGCCACTTATTACAACTCTTTTCTACTGCTGTATATATCACTATGGGTAAAATGAGGTAAGACTTTCGGCCACTTACTACAACTCTTTTCTACTGCTGTGTATATCACTATGGGGATAATGAAGTAAGACTTTCAGCCACTTACTACAACTCTTTTCTACTGCTGTGTATATCACTATGGGAAAATGAGGTAAGACTTTCAGCCACTTACTACAACTCTTTTCTACTGCTGTGTATATCACTATGGGGAAAATGATGTAAGACTTTCAACCAAATTCACCTCTTTTCTACTGCTGTATATATCACTATGGGAAAATGAGGTGAGACTTTCAGCCCTTACTACAACTCTTTTCTACTGCTGTATATATCACTATGGGAAAATGAGGTGAGACTTTCAGCCACTTACTACAACTCTTTTCTACTGCTGTATATATCACTATGGGAAAATGAGGTGAGACTCTCAGCCACTTCCTACAACTCTTTTCTACTGCTGTGTATATCACTATGGGAAAATGAGGTAAGACTTCCAGCCACTTACTACAACTCTTTTCTACTGCTGTGTATATCACTATGGGAAAATGAGGTGAGACTTTCAGCCACTTACTACAACTCTTTTCTACTGCTGTATATATCACTATGGGAAAATGAGGTGAGACTTTCAGCCACTTACTACAACTCTTTTCTACTGCTGTATATATCACTATGGGAAAATGAGGTGAGACTTTCAGCCACTTACTACAACTATTTTCTACTGCTGTGTATATCACTATGGGAAAATGAGGTAAGACTTTCAGCCACTTACTACAACTCTTTTCTACTGCTGTGTATATCACTATGGGAAAATGAGGTTAAATTTGTTGTTAGTTTTTTTAAATCTTATATATTTATTTATCGTCACTTATCTTCACTATTATTACATTGTACATACAGTCAATATTTTACATTAGCATAAAGCACAAGTCCTCTTTTTAAACTCTTCACACACTTGATCTATCATTAATTACTGATTACAATGTATAATCAAATTTAAACAATTTGTCCTCATCGTAATTAAAACTGAATGTCTATATGACTACAAGCTACTTAACATTCATGTCAATTGTCTAACTCCGAGCTCATGCGATAACAAGGCAACAACATTTAGATGATTTCCGTACTTAAACTTATCAATGCACATTTTGGCCACAGAGATCATCTTATTACTCACAACCTTATTATTTCTTATTACCCTAACAAATATCCGATAATATCTTTTATCTGCTATGTCAGATCGTATTAATTGTATTAATTTCTATTGTTACCATACTTTTCTAATATTCTTGCAATGAAAGAAGAAATATAATGTTCTACATAATCTTTTTCTTTACATATTTCACCAAAGTTAGTGTCTGCTTTACCCAGTTGATGTAATAAGATTCAAGTCGGATATACATTGCATTTCCAATTCAAAGTTACCACTTTGTTTTCCTTACTGGAACATGTTGCATTTCCCCATATATCATTCCACTGAAAAAACAGTTGGGGAATTTCCTTTCCAAATTGTTCACTTATTGGTCTAAATGGTTGTTTTATATATCATTATACTCTGCATAACTTTGGAATTTTTCTATTGGAAGGAAAGCAGAATTGATCATTAGACCAATTGGGTGTTGAACCGCTTTGTTGTTAGTTTCTCTTTCAGTAATAGAGAGGTCAATGGTTTTGGAGATATTTTAAATGGTTGTTCTGATGGAAACCCACATTTTCTGTACTGCTCACTCACTCAGCCCAATCTAACGGATTCTGCTTCCCAATAACTTTATGATATTAAGTCACTACACAAATTGGGATTATGAATAAACTTTTATGTTTGAAGGGAAAAAAGGAAGTTAAAACTTCATTTTTATCTTCAGGTAATTGGTCTGAATTATAAAAATATAAAAACTCAAGCCGCATAGAAAATGTTAACTCTATTACAAAAATCAAAAATCCAACGAGTCTTGCAACAACTATGCATAACTGTAATTCTGTAAAGGCATTCATATGCATAAAACTCTGTTCACATATAGCTAATTGTATTTTTGTTCTTTACAGGATTATTTGAGTAGCCCACTTCATTTAAAACGAGAGTTCAATCTTGGAGAGAAACACTATCTGTTGGTTGCTATCAAAGCCAGATCAGTGGTAAAAAAATGGGATGATCTTGAACCACTTCTAACTACAAAGGTACAAATATTTAATATTAATTCATTGAATGTATCTTTGTCTGTGTTTTTGTTTCAACAAAGTATATTTGTCAAATGCTCACATTAGCTTTTAGGGAGTCAAATGCTTTTCGAGGAAAAAATGTCCATAGAAAGCACATTACCAAGCGTGTGTCTATGAACCAACCGTGTAAACAAATAAACAAACTTGTGTTTCTCCCAATCAAGATACAATATTATTAGAATTCAGAACTTTTTTTTTTTTTGTATCCCCAATTATGTTATTCACTATTTCACTAATACTGGGTGATTAACATTTTTTCTGATAAAATACTAGCTTTCATATGAATCCTAACTTTGAATTATTTAAAAATAGCATTTCTTATCACTTTATGTTATAATCTCAAATTGGAGGAAATTGATGTATCACATTTTACTATGAAATGCCAATCATTCCATCGATTTATACTATACAACCAATACCTTATTTTCATTGACCATATTGCTGGCATTGATATTTATGATCATTTTTTCTTATAATTGTTACAGAATTGGAGAGGTAAACCCAAGATGAATACAGCCATTAGGTTTGAGCAAGTAGTCAACATATTAGTGACCAACAAAGCTCCAGATAAGGTAATATATCTCTGTAATTGTACGGTAATGAAATCATGTGTTTGTGAAACAATAAGGTGTCATTAAAAGAGTTGATTAATCACATGGTTAATCCATTGTAATGCAAACAAATGCCAACACTGACAAATCATAGACAGGTGTTATAGTAGTGCAGGTTTTCAAGTTATCTGTAACTATGCCAATTCACTTTTGTTTGGCGCTCGTGAAGTTGACCTCAAACGGCTGCAACGTCTACAGAATAAGGCAGCCCGGCTGGTTTTTGCGTGTGGACGGGACAGGTGCTCTGCGGATCTCTTGCATTCCTTACACTGGCTCCAAATCAAGGACCGTATATGTTTCAAAATAATGTTGTATGTGTACAAATGTATGATGAATGTCGCTCCACCTTATCTGTGTGATCTTATTACCTTGTTTAGCGACACATTAATGGTTGAGAATAGGCCCAGACTTCGCTCCTCGTCTGATACCACAAGGCTCTTGGTTCCGCGCTCAAGAAAAAGAGCTGGTGATCATTCGTTTGTTGTTGCCGCTCCACGGCTCTGGAATGAGTTGCCAATTCAGTTGAGGGAGGCGGTGTCTGTGCCTGTTTTCAAACGTTTGTTGAAAACCCATTTGTATAAATGTTAGGTGTTTGTGTTTGTGTGTTTGCATCATTTTTGCCTGTTGTAAGGCGCTGTGTTCTTTGTAGAGCGCCATATAAGTACAGATTAATAATAATAAATAATAATAATAATACTAAAGACAGACCAACTGGGTAGGCCTTCTTCATGTTTACATAATTAATCATAATGAGGGTAAAACCATCCAAGAGTGCTCAACCTTAAGGGAGCCATAGTAATCTGCATTTTGTTTCTGAGGAGTGAGGGTCTTTCTCAGGCCCCAAGGAACCGTAAATCAATATGTAAAATCACATCTTAAATTTGGTTAAATTCACATATTCCTTCTTTTCAAAATCTGTAAGGGAACATAATAATGATGAGGTTTATTTCATGATTGCTCACAGAGAGATAACACTGGTGGCAGAATCTTGAAGTAAATTTAATCTTGCAATGTAAATGGCTAATAAGTAAGTTTTCAAATGTAATCATTTTTAACCTTAATGTTTTGACCTTTTTATACTATTGCAGAACATTGATAGGTTCATGAGGTTAATAGATGATGAAGAAACTAGGCTTGAAATGGCCACCAAACACAATCAACATGAAGTAGTCATAGATACACTATTTCAGATGAAAGATAGACAAAGGTTATTAGCTTATCAAAATAAAGTGCCACCTAGGACAGACCCAGCCAGACATATAGAAGATTTACTACGCAATTCGGTAAGTGAAGGGTAGATGGATTATAATATGATCAAGAGGCTTTATTCAATCAGTTTTACCTTTTCCATCATAATTTTTCTATTGTATAAAAAAGTCAGCTAATAAATGTGTGTCCATGATTATATCCTTGAATCTCAAGGAATACATTAAATGTAAATTACTTTTTTTCTTCTTGTGCAATAAAACCAAATTCCTAAATTTTTTTTTCTTCATTTTAGTCATTAAAATGACTGTCATCTCATCTTGCAAAATAACTTGTGTGTATATTTCAGGGTATTTTTCAATCACCGTCTCTCTATATGATGTATACAGAGAGGTCCCTGTGATGTTATTACCTAATATGAATCCAAATCTTGTATCTGTTGAAGAAAATGTCTTGTTTGGCAATGTTAAATAAAATCCTTTTATCCTTGAAATCAAAATATATCACTCGAACAAATTGAATGGAAAATGCAATATATTATAGTAGAGTCATCATCTTGGATTCCGTGACCAATTTCTTGATACCTTAGTTTCTTAGTGAATTTGTCAACTAGAACCATTTTAAAAGAAAATGAGCTCCCATGCACCTCTCAAAAGTGACAGGAATGTTCTTTTATAGCGCAAATTCCAAAATGGCCACCATACAGGGGCCCAAAAATTCAAATGGCTTTAAGGATTCCGAAAAAGTATAGTTTGCTCTACTTCCGATGTTTGGTTAACGAGTTATCGGTTAAAACGTAAAAAGGTCGTTGACCTTTGCATATTATTACAATATTATAACAGTTTTTATTTATCATTATTTCATTCACAGTCCATTAAATGGAAGAACTGATGTAATTGTGTGGCATTAGTTGACGGGGCAGATCTTTGTACATCATGCAGCAGCTCAGCTCATACATCTCACCAGTCACCTAACTATGGATTAACATGAAAATAGTCTTTCTACTGGATGAATACAATCAAATTGTAAGGAGCAGTCTTATTGACTTCCTTCGTGAAAGTAGATGATGACAAGTAAAGTAGACATACCAAATTTGAGTTAGTCTCAAAATTGCAACTATTCCCCACCTCCCCATGAAATATAACGCAATAAAGCCCCTGTATGTTTGCTATTTGCGCTGCTTTGCAGATGTGATGCTTAAGCAGTGTAGGGTAAAGTCGCCAGTTCACGGTCAGCGCCTATTTTCGGTCACTTTCGCCCAAATCGTGTAATGAAAATGACCTCGTCGTTATAAACTGACGGCTAAAAATCCGCCGCATAGTTGATGCCCAGTATTGCTTTAAAATGGCGATGACCGATGGAATTACACGATTTGGGCGAAAGTGACCGAAACTAGGCGCTGACCTAAAACTTGCGACTTTACCCTACTTCTTCAAAAGACTCTATTCCTTACGCATTTTATTCACCCATATTGTATAACTATCATTCCAAAGTGTGTCATCAACATGACCATATATACTGTTGTGAACCCAGTACTTTTTTGTATGTATAGATAATATAAATTGTATTTTATAGCTTATATTTTTATTTATTTATCATGTTGACGATGATATTTTTGTGGCAAAGCCTACGGATGGATATACAAAGCTTAGTTTTCAATATCATTTGAAACTACACTTTGGGGTATAGAAACATAAATCCTTTTATATTAAGTAATTAGTTATTATAATTCATCGATGACATACAGTGTGAACAGAGGATTATAATAGCCCAACATTAAATCAGGCAATTTGTTATTTTAAACCAGAATTCACATTTGAGAACATTTTAACTTTATTTTATGATGTTCAAACTTGATGGCTAATTACATGGAATACTTACCATTTCAATGTTTGTCTCATCTAATCGGAGAGACATCTTTTTGGTACGTTTTACATGTTACATCAATTTTTAGGGAATACAAAATTGGTTACAAATATTTAGTTACTCATTAGACATGCAAGGCAAACAGTGTGATGGGTTTACTAGGAAAAATTAAAAAACAAGTTTGTCTCAGTAACTTTTAAAATTTGTATTACAGCGCATAACTTTTTTCTTCTTGAACTTTTGAAAATGATGCCTCTTCAAATTTTAATTTCACATTGTGAAGTACCGTATCAGCTTCATTTTCTTGCTTCCAAGAGTAAAATAGCCACATACAAATAGAAGTTAAATACAGTTCAACAAAATGTGATTAGTTTCTACTATGGTAGTGATGAAATATACATTTCACAGAGAATGTCACATGTAAAAACAAATGTAAACAAAGATATCGCATTTCGCATAGCAGTTTTTACTAAATAACCACCACATTTTGCATAGCCCTTTTTCCGGTTTATTCTAAGACACTTGTTTTATTTGGCCTTACTAATCCCCAGAGAGCTTTTCAAAATGCTTTTGTAGAATCTGACAAGATTATTATTATTAAACATTCTAACTCTGTGCAGTCATGTCATAGCATAATTCAAAGATTGTATCTTATTATCACACAGTGGATTGTAATGAGTGGGTGTAAGTACCCACAGCCAGCAGGGAGGTCACGCTGCATGTCAGATTTTGTTGTACGCAAGAAAACAATGGAGTCTCAGTGACTGCAATATTTGCTAGAAATAGCTTCGGAAAATGGTCTATTTGGGCATCTCAAAAACTGAGAAACTTGTTAAAAATCATGTAGAATTTTAGAGGGACAATAACATCTGCAGAACGGTAAAATGTATATAGTATTATACACGTTTTGTGACCAAATTCATGTCGTAAAATGTTGGAAAATTCACCAACAGCTGTTTTGTGCTAAAATAGTCAAAATTTAGTATAGTTGAACATAATTTGGTAAGAAAATATGTGCAAAGCACGCACAAATATTGCCTTTTTGTGCTAAAATTGTCCCATGATGACTAATTTTAACTAAATTGTGGTGGTTTTTTTGGGGGGGGGGGTTTTTTGGTTTTTTTTTGAGAGACAAATAATTGTTTGCCCCCCCCCCCCCCCCTCCCCACCCAATTTAGGGGAGGTAACGATTTGAAATCTTAATCTGGTCATTGGCACATATCGTCATGCGAGTGCAACAACATTGTAAGTGACATTTTTGGCAAAATTGACTATTTAACATATTTTGAAAGAGTTAGGTAATTGAGCACATTTTATGTCAGTATTGCACTCTGCTTTCATAGTATTGCAAGGTAATGATGTTGTTGCACTCTGTTCTCCCGTCTGTTCTCAAGTTTTTCTCAGTGAAATAACATTGTATCTGCCACTTATGATGTTATTGCACTCACTAGATTTGCTAGTGCAGATACGATATCTAAAATTGTTGATAACTTTTTAATTACTTATTTTTAATTCAAGATTTTCTATTTATATTATCAAAGAAAAAATCTGTATACTTCCATAACAATTATGGGGTTATTCAAATACATAATAATTATGCAAGACATACAAATGCTCCTCCTGCAAATATAGCACAATGCAGGTACAATGTTGTTGCACTCGCACGACGATATGGTTCTATGCTTCCCTGTGTCTTGAATCACATTGTCGGTAATCCAGAAAAGTGACAAACTGACAAAGTTTTCTTGTGCCGATGTCCAAATTAATTTTCTTTCTAATTTAATCCACATCTCTACAAAAAGGATTAAACTCTAAGATGATCCACATGCATCACTTGTTATAACCAATCGGCCGATATTTATGAATCTTCTATAGTAATGTATTTGGCATCATTAATTCTTGCCTGTCTAGATAAGTTAATTACAGGTTATTCACAGCCAATACTTGACATCTGAAAACATGCGAGTGATAATTTGATTTCAATAATCCTGATTTCAGCCATGTGATTGTTTTACTATTTCATGGCTTCGAAGTAAGTCTGATATCCTTATATAAAACAAATATTGCATGCCTTTTGTTTTGTGCAACTACAGTGACCCCAAAAATGATTTGTACAGGGTGAGTCAAAAAGACTGCAATAGTGGAAAGAAGCCATTTTTTCTTCAAAACCAAAATGAATTTTAAATTTCTTTAAACGTTGCAAGAATGATGTATTTAATCCTAACTTTGTGTTAGGGATTTTCATTTGAAATGGCACACATTGCATTTTCATATTTGAATATCCCGCCAACAAAAAAATGGGAAAATGTCAGTTTTTTATTAAAATTTAGAACATTATACGCTTTCATAGCATGGGTATGATTATAATTGATTATGCTAAATTACATGTAAACAAGAAAGGATGCATCAAATTCCAATAACATCACAAATGAACTAAAGTTTCCAAATTTGAATGAGAGACACATTTTGCGATCTGATGCATATTTTGGGTATCTCGTGGACAAACGTGTGAAATGGGTGCACTGGTCAAAAGGTTCACCAAAGACGAATGAAAAATGCGATCAACTTCATTTGTTCACACAAAGTTAGGATTAAATACATCATTCCTGCAACGTTTAAAAAGTTTTAAAATTCATTTTGGATTTGAAAACAAAATGGCTTCTTTTCACTATTGCAGTATGACTTACCCTGTACACTCTGAATTTGTTTAATAAACTCAAATACTGATGAGAAACATGAATCTTAATATCCATTGATATAATACACTAGGTGACACCAAAAGTGTTGACAAAGGATCGTACACGTGACAAGAGGTACATTGCGGGAGTACACCCACAGTACACACACCCCTACACGTACAAACATACACTGTGGGCGTTTAAATTTGACGAAATCTGACGAAACCTGACCCTATGGGGTATGAAAAATACCCCCTTAAAACACACAATTTCGATGATAGGCTATACCCCCTCTAGAGGCCATTTTAAACCATCTGGCAACGTCTGCACTGTGGGGGTACGCCCACAGGGCGGGAAAACGCCCACAATGTAGCTTTATACTTGAATTCACACCCACAATGTACCTCTTGTAAGAACACTATTGTTATCCTGATTCTCTGGAGAATAGTATCCAATAGTTAGTATTTTGTTGGACCAAATTGGGCTTGAATGACAGCCTGCATTAGTGCATTCTCCTTGGCATACTATCTACCAGCTTAGCACAACTATCTTGCCCAATACCATTCCAGGTGTGCTGAAGGATGACCTTTAGCTTTTGCTTGTTTGAGAGGGGATCGTCTGGTCATCGACGCTCAAGTTTATCTCAGAAATATGCTGAATGGGGTTGAGGTTTGGGCTCTGTAGTGGCCATTCAAGAACATTGACATGTTTCCACTGTGACAAACAGAATTGTATAACTTTGGTGTACATTAAATAACAGCGTCACATAGTGTATAATAATATCAATGATTAGTAAGATTCGTTCCTCTCAGTATTGGAGTTTATTAAAAAAATTAGAGTGTACAAATAAAACAATTGATCTGACCATATTGTCAAAACACTTTTTCAGAGAGTATGGGGATATTATTTACTAATTTAGAATAAAATACACTTAAATATTAAGATTATTTATTCAATAAAGATTTAATAACTGGATTTTAAATTCATTTTAATTCAATTGTTATTAAATGTGAACACAATGTAATACCATGGAATTATGAGACACGGAATACCATCGACAAGACCCTGTTATATAACTCAATTATATTGCCATTGGCGGTACCTCCTCCACACACAAGCATTGACAGACATTGAATGACTTGCCCATTATGTACGCACATCGGACTATTCCTTTGACCAAGTATCATCTTTGCCGGTTATGTTGCCACATTGACTATTACTACTCCCACGGACGCATGATTGCCAGTTATATTTTTCTTCCAAATCAAATACGACTTTGGGTCAGTTTGTTGTCAAAAAAGGGTGTACAAAACTCATTTTTATGAGAAATCCGCTACAAACCGCATGGTCTAACCTACATGTTTGGGTAGATAAGTTAATGAATTCTGCTAATTTGTAAATACAAATAGCGGCCAAAAGTGCGCATTCTCAAAATTGGCTGAAAATCTAGACCTGTTTTCTAGGTCATCTATGCACATTTTAGGGAATTATTGGATTCAAGAAGTAATAACAAACTGAGTGAAATAGTTTCTATAAAACTTCACAAATAGTGTTACATCAATCGCATCGGTGAATGTGTGTATTAATTTAATCACTTTAAAATATTAGCAGTATTTTAAACTTTCATCGTTGCTTCTGGTATCAAACTGTTTTTTATGCATCCCCCAGCTTGCATTAGGTATGCAAACGAATATCAATACCGAAATTATAACAACCGCGCTTTTTTGAAACATGCTACTCACACATGCGTGAACGGAATGGACATAATCAGCTCAACACGACATTTCAATAGAGATGATTATCCCTCCATTGTTGAAGATCTATTGTAACAGGCAGTGACGCGCGGTGACCTGTAGAATTTTTACACAGCGCGGCCCTTTCAATTTTGCCGGTAAAGGTGATAGGTACCTTGATGTTGGGCTCGATGGTATTCCGTGTCTCGTAATTCCATGGTAATACTGATAGAATTGGCAAATATACACTAGAGTAGCATATTTCACAGGATTTGTTGTCCTTTTTTAAATGCTCTGGGCCCTATTTCATAAAATGTTAAGAACTTAAGTTGGATTTAAGAATTAATTCTTCTTAAATCCTGCAAATTCTTCTTAAATCCTGAAATTTTCTTAAATCTTTAAATCTTCTTAATTCTTTAAATCTTCTTAAGTTGAGAAGATATTTCATAAAACAATTTAAGAAGATTCTTAACTTAAGAAGCGGTCAGAGGCTATCTGAACTTTACATGGAATTCTTAAGTTCTAAGGTAATATTATTCTTATCTTAAGAAGAGTTTTTATTCTTAACTTTCGAAGCTTAAGATTAATCTTAAGTTATGAAATAGGGCCCTGTAATAAAATATCAATGTTCTATAAATAAAAGGCTATGGATATTTGTTTTCTTCATTATTTGGAGGAACCTTTGGATAATCTTCAATTTTCAAAATAACGAGTGGTTGGTTGGTTTCTCACTACACTCATTTCACCTCAAATTGGAAGCTGGCATCATACACAGGGCTCAATTTAAAGGAAGGCCATCGAGGCCATACCTTTGACTTGGCCTAGGTGCCCTCAATTTCAAAGCATTCTTTAGCATATAGTGGCCTCTGGTGCCCTTGTGCACTGGCCTTGAAATGAGTGCCCTCAAAAGATTTGTAATTTGAGGCCTGATAATACAGCATGTAATCTTGTCATATTAGACATTGTATTTCTGCCATAAAACAACATTCTCTGTTGATAGTGTGTGTGCAAATGACATTTGAATATACTTGCCAGATATAGTGATGCAATCACTAGAACAAGTGCTGACATCATTCCTCTCCCAACGTGAGGTGACATCATGTATATTGTTTGTGACGGTACTTTTATAAATGAACCCCGAACCATGCAGTTTAATAATATAATATATCAAATGACACAGGTAAATCTACCTATAGGATGTTTACAGTTTAGAGCAAATATTTTAAACCCCAAATACATTTGATCAGCTGAAATACATATTGTGCATTGGACCTGCTCTAACAAAACTAGCAACTTGTCAATTGAAACTTGTTGCCAGTTTGTTGGAGTAGGTTTACATTAACCTCAACTCCCTGGGCATGTTTTTGACAAATAAACTATCAAGGGAGAATGCGGGTCAATTTGTTGCGGAAAATCACCCTTTGCCAGCGCTGGGTGTTCGAAACCGGGGACCCCGCTGTGAAAGTCGGACACCTAAAGTGATTGCGCCAACGCAACGGGAGAGCTCAAAACATTTGAGACCATTTGATAGCCTGCCAGATCTTGCCACAAGATTGAGGAAGGTTAGGGCTAATGTTGATTTGGCGACAACAAAAAAACTGGGTTTTTTTCTCTTTCTTTCTTTCAAAATAGCCTTTAACCCCCTGGGGTCTACCTGTCTATCTTACGGTGGTTCTGATTGGTTTATTACAAGATGTACTCATATGAATAGCCAATTCAAATGCAGCTTGTAAAATGTTTCACTCCCATCTTTATCAGGGATATAATTATTCTAACACTGTCTCTGATTGGTGCAATAAATGATATATCCATCTTTCTGACTAATCGGCCGGTAGTTCTCAGGGGGTTAAAGAATCCCCAAAATCTGTAAACATTTTGACGTTTTATGACGAGCAAATAAAAATGTTTGGGGTCGGTATTCACATGATTTTCTGTTTTCAATGGTTCAGTCGGGCCAGTAGTACATGGTGCTGGTTCATTTCGTCGCCTTACCACCGATTACAGTGTTACTGGTTTAATAACATTATTATTAGTTGTTTACTACATCTTGTACTACAATGTTTTAATATAAACATATAAATTAAGAAATAATGATTATGTTATGTGTGTATTGATTTTTCAATAATAATGATATATTTATTAAACTGAACTGAGAAATACAATGATGTTTGATTATATGTGATGCAGTTGAAGTTATTTTACCTTGAAATCTTGAAAATTGACCAAATTAATTATGGTGAGGTGGTGAAACAAAGTCATAAACAAACAAACACACAAACATCTGGTTTCATGAATAACCTTAATTCTAGTTGTCAGTAAAAATAATCTCCAAAATATAATCCTGTCCCTCAGTTTGTTTGTTTTTATGATGTGATACAAATGCATTATTGGCCGTCTGCTAGAAACTCCTTTTCAAATGTTCAGGAAATGACCCTTGTATGCAAACCTATAAATGACATATTACCAATGAAAAACCGTGTTTGGAGGGAGGTCCAACATAGCTTTCAAGTGAATACAAGTGTTTGGATGGTACAAATCCTGTTTACAAACATTGTGTGAGTCAGTCTCCATACATCCATAAGCCTATATTTTCAGGGTTAATATAGATTGCACCAATCTGGTTTGGTCCATTTTGGAGCAAATATTATTAGATCTGAATCGGGACAAGATGTTTCTGCTCAAGTTGGGCAGGTAATGACCACCTGAAAGCTTTGTCATTTGCCTTAATGACTTGAATAAAGGTCTCTGTCAATATTATCATCCAAAAGCACCACAACAGGGGAGGGCCCCTAAAACAAATTACAGGTGACATGGACATCCATCCCCCCTTAATGAATTACAGGACTTGTTTTTAACATCCTACTGCACAATTGTTGTGTTAACATTTCTCCAGTTTTTGTGCGCTTCCAGAGAATGAGTTTCTATATTTCATAATTAGCTTACTACAAGTAAGCTAAAGCGACTCGATGCGAAAGGTCACGGTAAAGGTCAAGGGGAAAGTGCGACTATGAAACATGGTTTTATCTTGGTCACGCAAGTGGTATTTGTCGGAAAATGTATATTGAGATGGTGAAACAATATGATCGCATGAATATGTTATAAAATGAGTTAGATTGCCATTCGACAAACTTGGAAATTTTTCGTTATTTTCTTTATTGTCAAAACTGTATTGACAATACGTGTAAAACGCTATGACATAAAATTTGATTAACACACGGCATGCATGTATCATGATGTACATGCGTGTTTGTCTCATTGTGATTGGCTTACTACAGAAATCACGACAGGAAGGGTTAGATATCATTATTATTCATGATATAATTATTATAATATGTGACCCGCTCCGACGAAACCAGACATAAGTCGCACAGGATATTTCGAGATAAAGCTCGTCAAAGTTGAAATGGGGGTGAAAAATCTGGCGGATATCAATTTTTGTTTTACATCATTTTTTGATTCTTCAATATATACTTTAACCCTCAGTTAAACAAAATCAAATTTATTGATGAGGGAGGAAGTACAAAAATCATGCCTTTATTGAGGCAAACTGTGTCCTAAAGTGGTGATTTATCTTCCAAGTACATCGTATATTCCATAGATAGGCGACACTATGCACTGACTTACCTATAAATAAATTTGGTATCGTTCGAATCGTGAGTCATGATCTTGCCATATATGGTAACATTTAATTAATTATGCATCGTATTCATGAATATTGATCATTTAAAATGGTAAACAAATCTGACAGCTGATCTGATCCAACGACTCCGATTGGTCCGCGATGACCCCATGAATCTTGTTGGTGTCCGTGTATACTCGCGCACACGCTACTGCGTTTGTGGAACTTCTTTCCACTGTTAAGCTTTCAATATCGTTAATTTACAGTAAAAGTAAAATACTGAAAACGTTCGCAGATAAAAAATGACTACGAGTGAGTCGAAAGGCTGATATAGCCTAGACGTGAGTACAAAATAAACCAAATATAAAATGAAAAGGGGTCTTTAAAATAAATGATACATCATCGTCCAACCCCGCCTGTTCCTCATACGGTTCTCCTACTAAAAAAGGAACCCAAGAGTATGGCGCCGCTTACATCGCCAGCGGTGTGTTTACGTATACGCACGATGTTGCTCTAAAATTCGCTTCATTGTGCACATTTGGTTGCACTTATGAAAGTTTTATGCATTTTGGTAGTTCACAAAATTATTCTGATGGTAACTCTTGAACGAGTCGCGAATTTAATATGTAATGTTAATGTCCGGAAGCTGATTAAAACCGGTGCAGATGTGACAATAATAAATGCATGAATGAAGACAACACAGAGAACAGAATTACATATCTACAGTACAGTACACTTTGGTGGATATTTAGTATATTTTATTGCGTTTTCACTTCCTCGAAAATCTGGACTACCAATTTTCGTAAATCCCGAGTCCCGCCCGAAAAACAAAATCGAGTCCCAGGAGCACTAATTCCCGAAAATCCCAGCCTATGCCTATAGCATAGTATAGGCTATGTATGGTTAACTATGTAGTAGTACTATTTTGATATCAGAGGAAAGCCTATCTTATTCTCAATATTCCCCTAAACCAATCACCTCGGTAAATGTTATTGTTACTTATTGAACCATCCAGAAGAGAACGCCAATTCGCCAACTGGTTTTTGTGGCATTACCAAAGTCAAAGTGGCGCACCATTTACAAGGCCAAATAATAAAAAAAAGTAGTTTCTCTTCCCCGCGCGTGCGCATCCATTTTGGCCGCCGCGTCAAAAAATAGTTTTTTTTCTTCAATTTTTTTAATTTTTTTAATTTTTCTTTTTTTAATGTTCTCAAGATCACACTGATGTTGTAAATGGAGAACGTGTCAATATTTAAAAAAAACCTGTTAAAATCAAAGAACAACATAACAGGCAAACTGTTAATTATCAAAACATGATAAAAATTAAACTGTATCATCAGATGATATAAATAAACCGTGGGTAAAACTGGTGTTTTAAAATACCAGTGTGGTCTTCGGGACATTTGTTTGTCGTTTTTGGCTGGAACTGATTTATTTATCAAGATATTCCCGAGATCACACTGATAGTTTGTAAATCTAGAATACACATCTTTTCTTGTTTAGCTTTTTATTCCTGAAAGAGAAAAAATAGAGAATAAATCCTTGAGTTATATTAAAATAAACATGCAAAATATCGCGAGCAGTTTCCAGTATGTATCCATTTTAAGGTTATAAAGCTAGTCTTAGAAAAGTGGCGGCCATTTTGAAGCAAAAACATTTCCACCATGTTGGAAAAAGCGAAACCAGTTTTCGAAAAAGGGGCATTCGCCATTTTGGGAAGAAGAAAAAAAATGCCCTCATCTTCCTTTTTTCAAAAAGTTAGCACGAGAAACTAGTTTTATTTTTACTTGGCCTAAGATCCAGGGGCCATGGGAGTTTGGTGACCTGTACACATATTATTATTTTCATTAAATGATGCATATTTTCATAAAATAGGTGTTGTATTTTGCCATTGTTATGTACCCAAGTTATTCATCTCTGTACATATTATTTATTGAACCTTCACACATTACAAAAGAGAACAATCATCTACCATTAGGTCGCACCATTTAATATCCAAGGTGTTTGGCAATATTTTGTTTTAATACCAGAAAGAGACTATTTCTTGATCTTATGAAATCTCAACCGAAGCATATAGAAGGGCAAATGTGCTTACACGGTGAACGGTGAATGCATAATAATATATATATAATTCTTGTTTCATGTAAGGTAGGCCTATAATATGTATTCGAGCTTTGCATCATTTGTTATATGCTGGACAGATTATAGTGGTTTATATATAGACATGTGTTATGAGTTATGAATTTTCGCAAATTCTCAGCTGTAGTGAGCTTCTGCATCATTGATGCTCTCGTTTTAGCTTAAATAATCTCAATTTGTCACAAAAGATAACTTCAGGAAAGTTTTTCTGGACCATTTTAGTTCATTTTTCTAGATGATCCAACATTATAAAACACATTTTGGGCTCGTCCCAACTATTTGTTTTTGCTTCCCCCACCGCTGGATATCAACAAGCATCATAATTCAAATATTTATGATTATTATTTATATGGGCCTTCCAAACGATACAATAAAAGTGCGTATTGAATATTGTGCTCCAAGTTCCCGGATGTGCGTCCAAAATTCCAAAAATATTGCCGTCCAATATTTTTTGCGCGGTGCAGAAGATGTGCGCGTGAGTACATATATGCAGAGAAGGTCAGTTCGGGCTAACCTATTTAGTTTTTATCAAAACAGTCTGTTATATAAATAATAATATTGAATGTCTTATTTTCGGGTGATACACGAATATATTGCACTCGCTATAAAATACATTCTTGTATCACCCTCAAAGCCATTCAATATTATATAAATATTAACATAAAACTATTAGTGTGTATTCATAAACTACAATATGAGTTGATCATTAAAAAGTTGAGTTATTAAATTTAATTAAATAGTATGAGTTAGTGCTGACTGTAGATTTAGTGATATCTGGATAAATATGTCGCCGAAGATCCAAGCGTTGATTAGTGATAACGGCAAAGCAACATCATGTTAAAAAGTGTATTCCAAATTGCAGCTTAAAGACATATTATGTGATCTTTTCCAGGGAGCGTCCTCTATCCATGTGTTTTTTTAAGAAAGTAGATTTTCTTGCAGATTTACATTTCTGATCATAAACATAAATATATTCTGAGATACAGAGCGATAGTTTCCTAATTACTTTATAATCATGGTTTTTAAAATAGAGTGTCCGCACGGACAATTCATTTTCACCCCAAAAACATGATTTTGAAGTAATTATTATTCATTAGCATCAGCGTGCATGCATTGATTTGTCTAATTTGTCTCAAAACAACACATTGCATTTATTGACCTATAAAGAATCCCTGAAAAGGTAAATCTACCTCAACCAGTATATCTGACAAGTTACTCCTGTTATGTCCCTAAGAAGATTTGGAATCTTCGGATGGAACAGTCCCATATCATAAGCTGAATGCTGTAAGTGTAACATTATAGTTTAATCAGTTCCAAATTGGCGAGAAATATGTTTTTTATCTCTCTGCGCGTAAATGTATACCAAGCGTACGACCGCGATTATGGCCACAAACACGCAGTATTGGTCGCACGCCTGTGTCACATATGATGCACAGTGCGCTCGCTAAGTGCCTTCATGCGAGCGTGCGTCCCTCTGTATCTGTATTCATTCACTGCTGTTAAGTCGCCTTCACCAATTTGGAACTGATCAAACTATAGCACTTTTTATTTTAGTCTCTCCAAATATGCAATATAGATTAGATTCATTGTCAGTTGTCACCTCTGCTCCAGGCAGCTATTAATAGCCTATTAATAGACCTGTTTTACATACAGAATGAAGCACTTGGAGTCTCTCGTAAAAACTTCTCTGCCTCTTGATGCGATGTGCGATGTACATCCATGCAGATTTTAGCCAAGGCCTCTGGCAGTAGAACCTTGCTTACGTAGTCAAAATACTGTGAAGAAAATAAGAACTTTAAAGATTGTTTTATGAATTCAAATTTCTTTATTGGATAAATGGCAGCTATCAGTCAATCACTACATTTGAGAAACTCTTGACTCCAACAGGGATTAACGATTCAGGGGGGGGGGGGGGGGGCTCCCATTATGCCCCAATTTCCCCAAATGAAATGGCAAATAATGCATATTAACAAAAAATAAGTCTGTTATGTCCCCCGATGAGATGCCTGTCCCCCAAATGGAAAACCTTTGTTACATCACTGCCCACTAAATCATCCCATAATGAATATGATATCTGAGTTCCTCAACCTGGTGAGTCAGAGGAATATTTGATGTATATAGCAACTTTATAGTGAATAACAAGAATTGTTCCAGGATTTGATGAAATGGGAAACACAGGGGCACATCACAACACATGGTTTGTTTTAAGGAGCTTTAAAGATTTTACTGCCAAAGTTGTTAGCAGTGTTGGAGAGATTTTGATACAGTCAAATTAAGAAATAAATATGAATTATGATTAATATTGAGGTAGTTCATAGTTTACTATATTTCTTACCTGGCTATGTTTACGACAGAATACTCGTATTAACTGCTTCATAATGGTATCCTGTTGATCATCTGTGAATGGCCCAAATCGTACACTATGATCCAAGTCACCTACAAAGTAATGTGATTATAATTGAGTATGTATGTACATGTATGTATAAAAAAAAAGTTGGACCAGGAGGAACTGAAAATTACTATAATTCTGTATCATGTTTTGATGATTACTACGAATGTAATAAACAGTAATATCCCCACATAGAGTAGGTGCAATCAGTGACATTTAAATTAAAGGGAAGGCTAAGCCGGTATTTTCAGTTGAAGCTATGTGTGTCTCGGATTAAAATCGATCATAAGTTACCATCATAAAAGGCCGCATAGTCTCAAGCGCTGTCATGAAGTAACTCCTCAACAGTAATGATAATTTGAAACTCTCACTCCCGGAAACCAGTATCGATTTGAAAAGTCCCAAGTGCTCATGGGTTCAAGTTTAGGTCTAACAAAACACTGAGTGAAACAATTGTATAAAATACTTTTTAAATATTGTTATGTAAATCGCGTTGGTGAATTCATGCAATAATCTTAGTTGTTCCAAATGACGCAATTTTGAGTAGCTGTATTGTATGGCATTGTGTTAAATAGGAGAATCCCTGATTTTGCCGCCTTATATAACATAACAATTAATATCTGTAAGGCGCTATTCCATCTAGATCAGGCTTTCTCAACTAGATTAACTGATGCGCCACATTTTAGTGACCAACTTGTTGCGCCACCATTTGAGAATGTCTGATCTAGATCATAGCGCATAGTGGGTCTTAAGATTGCGAGATTGTTCCATCCATGGACTGCGGTCGAGCTACACTGAATTATTTCTGACCCAAGACTTTGTTCGTTCTAGGAACATTCAGGTGGGTTGTCGTGAGCAAAACGAAGAGTTCTTTGAGGGACATATGGTGACAGTAGATTGGATAATGCAAGTTTCCCATTCTTTTCCATAATTGGAAAATGTCTTGTTATGCCTCTGTCACTTTAGGATTCTATAAAAGTGTTTCTATGATAATAACTGAAACACATTGTTCTAACTTACTTCTGCAAAACCCTCCAGCTTTGTAGTCCTGATGTCTTTGACAAAATACCTATGAAGAAGAAAATTCAACACAGATAGGTTTAGTTTGATGTAATACTTGGAAACAGGAATGGCTAACTAACACCAGATTGCAAATAAAGTCACTTGTCAGCAGTTTTAAATGTTGATATTTTCCATAATTTAAAAGCAGGTGGAAAATGCTACAGTATGGTCCAAACCCTAAATAAATGTCTAGTTATTAAGTTACAAACAATTTACCAACTGAGAAAACAAGGTAAAACATAAGAATTTGTCACTTCTCTTTACCTATAACTCAAAATCAGTATCCCAGACATTTGAATCAATCCACTTGTATATGGAATAAATTTTACTTTTATTTTGTTTAAAAAAATTCTTGAGCTAAACAAATCTCTGGGTCAAGAAGATGTTTTGTAATATGGTTTGTTTTTTAATTTGCATATTATATTAAAATTATTCCCTTATTGCTGTTATATACTCACTTTGCCAGCAAATATATTCTTGAAGTATTGTTTGTTTCTCCTCATCAAATATGCTACATCTCCATCATTAAGGCGTCTTACATCCCTGTTTGATGAGGGGAAAAACATTCAATCAGTAAATTCACCTGTTATTTGTTTATTTAAGGTGGAATGTTTTGATATGGTGAAAGGGTTGAGTTGAACAATCATCAGAAAATCAGGCAGAAAATCAGTGGTAACACCTGGAATAACATCTCTCCCCTCACTTTTGAATGAATTGATATTGTTCAAATAACCAGACTACAAAGTTTGAACTTTGTTACTCTCAAACATTTTAATATACATTTCCTCAAGGGAAATATTGCTAAACCCTACCAGACTACCAATGCTGACAATCTATTGCTTATTTATTGGATTCAATGATAGAATTGCAGACATTTTTACCAAACTATTCCTGGCTTCCTATACACGAATGATAATCACGTTTAAATGAGAACAAGTAAACAATGCATTAACCCTAAAGCATATTTTGGGGAATAAAACATGTCAAATTAGGGGGAAAAGAGTGGCCTCACCAGCGCTGACGTCGGATATCGAACCCAGGTCGCCTGCGTGGGGTTTCTTATCAAAACAGTTTGATATGGGGGGGGGGGGGGGGGGGGGGGGGCCCTAGTGATCGGAACATCCACCTTTTTTAAGAAAGTACACAGGTGGTTCCTACCTTTTATCTCCAATAACATCAAGCAAAGATTCATTATTGTCGCTTAGTAACTGCTCCTCCTCCTCCTCCTCCTCTTCACTACACAAGTCTACAATATCACCATCTATCATGTCTGGTTTAGTGTTCTCTTTTGACGGTTTGATCACATCCTTCCCATCACTTGAGGATGAGTATTGTATACTATCTGCGGATCTTCCATCCTTGGAGAGTTTTTGAACACTGGCGCTGTTATTGCAAACTGGTCTCTTGGAGTTTTGAACACTGGCGCTGTTATTGCAAACTGGTCTCTTGGAGTTTTGAACACTGGCGCTGTTATTGCAAACTGGTCTCTTGGAGTTTTGAACACTGGCGCTGTTATTGCAAACTGGTCTCTTATTCTTAGGCCTTTGAAAAGGGTAGCTAGATTGTCCCATATCATCATCATTTGTGCTATCACTTGTCTCACATAAGGGTCTCTTTCTAATAGTTTTCTCCACTCTCTTTGCATTAAATTTAAACCTTCCCTTTGACTGTAATTTATTCACCTTCCCTGCAAGTCTATTTGCTACTTGCTGTTGCTGAAACCGGTGCAGTTGCCTGCTTGGATTCCTGTCATCAATTACCTTTGATTTAGAAAATGTATGTTTCGTTCGTTTGGTGATATCTTCACTTTCTGATTCACTGGAGTCATCTGAGCTAACCATTTGGTTATTACTCTTATATTTTGTAGAAGACTTCTCTTCCTTATCATCTGTATCATCATCACTATCTCTACCTGGATAAGTCCGATCTCTAAGAGCCTGATACATGTCTTGGCATGTCTTGGATTCATCACTTGTAATATCTGCATCCTTAGAGGTAGAACTCTGCAGCAGACCATCTTTGCAAATTAGCACCTTTTTTAAAGAATCTGACCGTTGTTGACTGATTCCTTCAACATCTCTGTCAAACACATGGCTACCTGTGGAATCATTACTTGCATCACTATCAATATATATTGGCTCTACGGGCAATTCCATAGAGTTACTATTGCACATGTAGTCATTAGAAGGGTTTGTTGAGAATTCCATAGCTGCTTCATAAGGGCTTTCTTGAGACTTGTCGTCCTGGTCATTCTTCTCAGATAGAAACCCGCCAGATACTGAAGAAGCAGAGTTGGATGAAGGCTTAGATTTGGCAGACTTATTTACTCTGTAAAATAAAAGAGAACAAAACTTATTTCCTAATACTTTAGATATAATGGATAGGCTACATACAGGGTGTATCAAAAAAATTAGGACTGTTTTATGACGGTGTAATTCTTATTATAATCATTGGACCATGACCAATTTAGTCTCAAAGTAAAGCCCAATTAATTATTATGATATCCTGAAAATATAAGATCAATCCGATGCAAAATAAGAAAACTAGCGTACTTTGCGCAAACCATGTAATTTACTGGTTTGTACAATGGGATCTACACGTACAGATCAGTAAATAACATGGTTTACGACTACGTTTCAATACGTTATAATATTATTGTCAACATAGTAAATAATCTATCAGTCAATAGCAAAGTGTAGTTTGGTAATCCATTTAAGGTTGGTGTCAACCCTGTTTGGCGCCAAATTTATCAAGCACTAACTTTTAAATTATAAATGTGATGTACATAAAAGTATACATTTTTTGTAATGAAATGAGTCAGAGAATTCATTTTTGGTATCAAATTTCACTAAAATTAGTGATTTTTACTTTTTTGCCCAAAAATCACCTTTTTGGCGCCAAAAATTTTCAGACAACCTAACAATATCAGTTTTTGATTAAAAATTCCAAAATTTCACCAAAATCATCTAAAGTCAATTATCTAGGAGTGAATTTTTTTTTTTGGCTTAAAATTTGTTTGTTTTGAAAATATTGACCAAAAAGTGCCAAAAAAATGTTTTTTATCTCAAAAATCTCATTTTTGGCACTTTTTGGTCAATATTTTCAAAACAAACAAATTTTAAGCCAAAAAAAAATTCGCTCCTAGATAATTGACTTTAGATGATTTTGGAGAAATTTTGGAATTTTTAATCAAAAACTGATATTGTTAGGTTGTCTGAAAAATTTTGACGCCAAAAAGGTGATTTTTGGGCAAAAATGTAAAAAACACTAATTTTAGTAAAATTTGATACCAAAAATGGATTCTCTGACTCATTTCATTACAAAAATGTATACTTTTATGTACATCACATTTATAATTTAAAAGTTACAGTGCTTGATAATTTGGCGCCAAACAGGGTTGACACCAACCTTAATTCTGGCACAAATCAATACTGCAAGGCTAAAATTTTTTAAAAAACTGTACAAACTGTTACTGTGTGAATTCCCATTGTACAAACCAGTAAATGACATGGTTTACACAAAGGTCGCTAGTTTTCTTATTTTTTATCGGATTGATCTCATATTTTCAGGGTATCATAATAATTAATTGGGCTTTACATTGAGACTAAATTGATCATGGTCCAATGATCATAATAATAATTACACCGTCATGAAACAGAGTCCTAATTTTTTTGATACACCCTGTACATATGGTACAGCTTTCACTGAATTGCACATAAAGAAAAGCCTTATATTAATCATAACTGAGAGTAAAAAAAACTTGTATAATAAAATAACAAACCCTTATGCAATACAGTCTATTTTGAAAAAGGGTATCTGTATTCTATTGATATGGTATCAGGTCATAAATAATCATGATTACACCAAAAAGTTTAACCATTGTAGATTGGTAAAACTTGGCAGTTATAAACTTGTCTGTCGCCGAACCTATTAAACTCTTTACCTATAGATGGGGTGACAGGTGACGTCACACCGGGCAAAACGTGGCTAGTTGCTATTGTTCTTTGCCCGGCAGTTTGCGCGCGCATCATGTTTTGTTTAGGACCCGTGCTTTTAAAACTCGCGCCAAAGCATTATAAAGGGCAATACGGCATAGCGGACAGTGTTGTGGTCATATGCTGTTCCCTCAAGAGTGTATCGACAGTCCAGTCCCTTCGCCCGTTGCGTTTGTTGATAAACATTGGATGTAAACAACGGTCACCTCATCTATATAGAGTAGATTTGGTGGTAGCAATACTTGATTCTTACATTCGTTTTAGCTTGACCATTTTCTTTGCTGCTGATTCTGTCTGTATACTGTTGAAATAGTTACTAGTACTGGTATGATAACCACGATCTGTTGATATCACACTGGAAACATGAGCTGTCTCCGTTTCGTGATCTTTATTGGATAATTGACGCTTACAAACATATAGATTGAGTTTCTCAGGGAAGACGTCTAGGCTTTCATAGCCTCCACCTATAAGATAGATGGGTAAATGATACAAGCAGATTAGTATTTATACACATTTTCATGTAAATTTTCATGAAAGAATTGCATGCACCTTACTTGCTAAGAAAAAATATTTTAAAATTGGTAGAACAGACACATTTGGCTGTAGGAAAATATATGACAATTGTCAAAGTTATCAGTCCCTACTCTTCGTACATCCACTTCTGTCATATGGAACACATTATGTCGCATAACATTTATGTCCGCTATTTCCCAAAATTAGGGGTGTTTTTGAAGCTATGTCTGCCATTTCCAAAAATAAGGGGTCATTTTGGAAGCTATGTCCGCGATTTCGAAAAAATAGGGGTGTTTTTTGGAGAGTCTATGTCGGTTGTCCACAAAGAAGAACAAAAATTAGAATGAGAATTATGTCATCAAATTGTCCCGAGAATAGGAAAAAGGGGTATTTTAAACAGATGTGTCCTCGTTTTTGCACAAAAGGGGGACATCTATCGCATCGGTGAATGCGTGTATTAAATTGTTATGTTTCAAATATTAATAGAAGTATCTTAACTTTCACCGTTGCTATTTTTATCAAACTAATTTTATGTATCCCGTTAGCTAGCATTAGATACTGTAGTTGCCGCAATAGACTATCAATACCCGTTCTGTTTACCGGGTTTTTCAAAAAAGCTAGTCATATAGGTGTTTGCAAAACAGACATAATAAGCTCCGCACAACATTTCAATAGAGATAATCCAGGACTTAACCATCCCTGTGTCGATTATCTATGGTATCGAATAACCCCAAAACATTCCATCCAATCCTGTGCGGTCAGTACACCATAAGTCAGAGTAATGTGCCGCATAGGCACCAGGAAAATAACAGTAGATGCACTGCAGAAGTGCACATTATGGAAGAAAAATTTAATTGCCACGCAATCAGCGATGACAGTCACACTAATTATTCCACGCCGTGTTAAATTGTCTGACATCAATGTCACCGATTTCTCTGAGAATCAATGACAATTGTCTAAACATTCTTAACTGTTTAATAATGCACATTAAAATCAACCCTCTAATTGAGGTTACACAGAGTTGATGGTAACAGGGCTTGTAATAAGGAATTAAGAACCAGGAGCTATTTGCTACACAAATTTTCCCCTCGTTCACAATCTTCTTCAGGACCAGGAATAATTTGTCTCATACCAGGAGCTATTAAAGGGTAAAACCATAGAAATATTTCATCCCGAAGATGAGTGAAAATAAAAGGAATAACCATTAACCAGGGGCAATTTCCAATTTCAATATAAATGTTGCACCTGGTGGGCATTTTGAGGTTTAACAGGGGTACATGTATTCCCTGCTCCTGTTTATATCAAGCCCTGAATGGAAACATTTGGTAGTATTTACTGAAGGTTTGCTGTAATTACCTGAATATGGACTGTCCTCTGTAAAAGACTTAGATGGTATAGGATCATTTGGGAGCATGCATCGAAGATTAACAGGTCTCTTGCTGAAGTTATAGCCCACCTTCACAGTATCACCTAGGAAAGAAAAGAACAAGTATCACATGTTATCTTAGACTCGATCCTCCTGTCTTCCCAATTTTCCACACGGCCCCTGCGAGGGTGCTCAAATGTGAAGACTGGAAAAAATACAGTTCTAAAAGTGGGCGCTGATAAATTCGGGAATAAACATGAGCTTATCCACGCACCATCATGCCACAGAACGCCGGTAGTTTTACGCGGCGTTGTACATCGTGTGACGCACCATTTCCCTCCCCGTGGCGCAGCGTGACGATAGTTCGATGCACTGCCTTTGAATTGGACCAATCGGGTGTTATTTCTGTTGTTGCTGTGTACAGATGCACATGCTCGGTACTGGTATGCATATTCATATATGCAAAGTTGTCGTGGAATTCCACGACAAACCGCACACTTTTTGGACGTACTATTTTCCCAGTCCCTATATTTGGTCCGCCATTTTTAAAGATGGCGGCCATATAGAGGGACGCGGGTACCCAGTCTAACGTTATCTAAGGCACAGTAAAACAGTATGGAAACAATGAATTTGCAAATTAAACATTTACACCTATACCGAGCAAGAAATAAAGAGACCAAGTGACTGCTCTCTCTTTCTGAAGTGATTCAGAGGCTAAGCCTTTTCTCCTATCACAAGAGTCTATTAACCTCCCAGCACTAAATAATGCTTGTATCTTATCAAGAGTGCACAATGTAATTCAAGTGCACAGTTAATTCATTTTCTTTACTAGAGCAATATGGCAAGGTCAAAAAGCACCCTCTCATTTTTATCTCAGGTACAGGGTGTCCCAATATTTTCGAAACCATTTCAAAGCTTTATATCTCCGGTAAAGTAATTCGCACTATAAATCTGAAATTATCTTTGGATAGAGAACATTTGTAGAAATAGCTTGATATCAAATTTACAAATACAGCCATCTGTATTACCATTGTACAGAAGAAAGTTTGCCAAACTGAAAACTGCACTTCATAATGCGTAATATAATGTGAGCTTATGTAATGAATTAGATGGTGCAAAGGAGGGATAGGGGAAATATGGAAGTGTTTCTATTGTGATTTGTTTTATATCTCAGATTAAAATAATATTTCTTTTATGAGCTTTAGAACACATGAACAGTTTAAATCAGTTAAAATAATAAAACCTATCAGGCAACATGTTTATTCATTTGGAACTATACATGCAAATGAGTAAAGAATCATTAAACAAAGCATTGAACGATCATCAAACTCTGTTCTCTACTGAAAGTGGGCAAACATATCGCGTTAGACTTTTAATAATTGCACATCTAATGATGTCAATGAAACCTTTGGGACACCCTGTACTAAATATTCTAGCTGTGCCCAGGAACATAATGCGTCTTCATTCACACATTTAAGTCAGTGAGAGTTACAAAAGTTGCATTCTATATCCCAATAGCCATTTTAAAATGGATTTCGTGTATCTGCTCCTTGCACAAGCCTCCAAATAAGCGGGCACCCAGGAGTTTTTTACCCACTGGTTCCCAAGTTTTCTACTAATTCTTTTAATATTTAAAAAAGCATCACAAAATCCCCCCCCCCCACCCCGAGATTGCTCCCCACAGACTAAGAATTGTTATTAATCTTTTGAAATTTTCAGGGATCGGGGATACAAGAATATAGGAGGTAATTCCAATAGATGAATATCTGTTAGAAACACAAACACATACCTTTGATTATACCCTTGGAGTCTTGATGGTCCAATTCTTTCTTTTGTCGTTCAACCTTTTGATAAACAGTTTCAACCCTCCCACGTATGGCATCAATAATCAACTCCAACATCTCCTGAAAATACAATATTCACACAACTTCATAATTAAATCTCCTGTTAAGAGTACATCTGGAATTGTTAAGGGTGCACACCACTGTTATGCGCTATAGTGTGTTTCTATGGGAAAGATGCCTTCTGAAAACGACGGTTACTTTGCAACTCCTTTTATAACATTTTGGAATAGTTATAAACACAGATAGATCTTACTTGGGTCAAAAATTCAGACCGAGTTGCCCTTTTACATTTTTCAATATTTGCACTTTTATACAGGGTAGTCACAGAGTTGTGATCAATGTGTATCCATCCGCCAATATTGTTTAAATAAAACGTTCGATGGATACTCTTTTTGATCAAAATATATCGGCTACAATTCAGGGAACAAATAGAAACAAAATTCAATCATTTTTAATGCCAAATAATGTCAATATGAACAATTCTTTCCGTTATTTAGGGACTAGCTGCGTGATGGCGATCGTAACGAGGTCGCGCATTGATCGTAATAGTGGTGTGCACCCTCAATGTTCCAAAAATATTGACCACAAATAAAAATAAGCTGTAAAAGGAAAACTGCCTCTAAAGTAGGTACACCAAATGATCATAAATGTTGGTATTATAAAAAGGTTGAATGAGGTTTTAGCTAATTAGTAAGGACACGGTTATTACATCCCCTTCATCTTACCTCTTTGTGTTTCTCTGTAAACCATTGCTGTTTTGTATCTTCATGTAATATGGACAGCTCTAATATAATAGCACACTTTTTTGTAATCTGAAAGTAATAGTGGTTACAACATATTCAATCAAATGACAAATGATTTCTTAAATTGAATTTTTTAAAGTTTTTTTAAATATAATAACACTTTACTTTCAATTCGGGTAATTTCTGTATTACTGTGAGGAAGTATCCTTTTATAATGCATGAGTTGATGTAAGGGTTTTTGCATTTTTAAAGTGAAAGTTTTAACTTGGTGGGGGTTCATCAACAACAACAAATGATACAAGAGCTTAAAATGAAGGACCATTTGTATTTAGAGGTATGATAATTGAATTCAAAGCCAAGGGGTGAGTGTCATAAAGACTTCTACTCTTTCCTCTAGGATCCACTAATAATGTCACCTGAACGGTAATATTTAGTTTGGGTGTTCCAACAGTTTGTTGACAAATAAGGGATGTCTGAAAGTAATAATTTGGAGAGGGAAATGAAAATCATGTTACAAATGGCTGTCTGAACATTCATCTATGTCAAGAAAGGGATAATTATGAGTGGGAAATGGAAATCATCCTACAAATCCAACATTTGGGGACGAGAAGAAGGGGATAAAAGAGAGAAAGAAGGGGGAAGGAGAGGGAGAAAGAGAAGAGAAAGGGGGAGGAGAGGGAGAAAGAGAAGGGAAAGGGGAAGGAGAGAGAGAAAGAGAAGGGAAAGGGGAAGGAGAGGGGAAAGAGAAGAGAAATGGGGACGAGAAATTGTTCATGCAGTACATTTCCTGTTTGATTTTTTTGGAATGTGTGATTTTTTTTGGACTGTGCGAAATGTTTTGACCTCACCCCCCCCCCCCCCCCCCACCCCCCTTACGTGAAATTCACGATGTAAGTGACTAGAAAAAAAATTGGGGCAACCTTTCACGAAAATGCTTAAAAAGGGACGATATTGATGTTTGCCCCCCCCCCCCCCCCCCCCCCCCCCCGGAATGACAATGCTGACTACGCGCCTGATTTTAGGATTAAAATGTCATTCATGGGCTGGGTCCCTTTTAGCGCTATTTTTCCCAAGCAGAGCTCAAATTAATAGAAAGCAATTGCCTTCGATGCCCCACATAGTTGCCTTGATGCCCTTAATTTCTAGCTTTTTTCACTTCATTCAAAAGTACATAATTGCCTTAGAGAAAGTGAGTGCCCCTTTCATATTGCCTAAAATTGCATGCCCTCTCCATTTCTTAATTTGAGGCCTGTCCCTAGGTGACCACTGATACTGAAATAAATTGTTTTTATCAGGATTGATAAGCCGCTGGGCCTGAAAATGTGTGGGAAGTGCAGGGAAAAAATGATAGTTCACCCAAGGTTGTCTGAAAATTACCCAAACCATCACCCTCTATTCATAAGGGGGGGGGGGGGGGGGGGTGCGTTGAACCATTGAGTAAATGGTTCAACTCGCTCCTAGATCAACTGCTGATAAACAGTCAATTTGCCAGAGCATACATGCTGGGGAAGGCACCATCTCTTGGAAGAGCCTGATGACACTGCAGTTTGGGATATTCAGCATCCATCTAGGCATGTTGATGAATATCAGTTATTGGGCATTCTAGGGGATAAGAGCGGACGGAATATGTATTCATTTGTGCACGCCCAGCAAAGGGGGAAAAAGAAACAATAAAATTACTAACTGGGCAGATGTTTTATGAATGGCTATAATGGATGAACAAAATGACCCCTCATCAACTTCTACCTTAAATAGGGTTGAAAAATTCCCGGGAATTTTTGGAGAGGAAGTTTTCCACAGGAATGTTGGGAATTAACGGACTCTGGGCAGCTTTCATTGGTCTCTGCTGCTCATCCGCAAACGTGATACACCGTTTGTTGGGTGTCGTTTTCATCTCTCAGAGATGCGATCGGTTTCGTCTGTATCTTCCGCCATTTGGAGTAGAAACCATGTGACGCGATCAAGAGGAATGGGTCGGATGTCGACCCTGGTCGAAAAAGAGTTTTTAATACAGTTTTAAAGAAGACACCAGAGCTTTCAGAAACTGAAAACCCCATGTCGATACGACGTTTTGTTCCAAAGTTATGTCAAATTGTATACATGAATTTCCATCAAAACTTATGTAAGCCACCATTTTGAATTGGCCATATCTCAATTTGGGATTCCCCGACATCCGACTCATTCCTCTTGATCGCGTCACATATAATGATCGAGGTTCTGGGCAAACTTTTGTGACCGTCGCTGGTTTCCACTGATCATTTCCTTCCAGTAATCGAACTTTCTGTCCAATGTACAAAGGATGTTTCTCAGCACTAGCTTTCTGATCAAATTGCTCCTTCATACGATGTCATTGGTCCAATAAGGTTTCATGTACAATGTCATCATGGTTATTCTGGACTGGGTAATGTTGTACGGATTGGTCGACCAAGCATGATTTCCGCAGGGGAAGGCAGGTTGCCTGCTCCGGGTGTGACACGTAAGTGCAGTAATGCTAAATCTACGTCCTGGTTTGGTGGCTTACACTTTATGATGGTACTCTTAATGGATGCACAGTTCTCTCCATGCTAAGCCGTTGGACTGTGGATATGTAGGAGGAGAAGTGGTGTGTTTCACATTGTACCGTCTCAGCAGATCTTGTAATGCTGCACCAGTGTAATTAGGTGTGCCATTGTCAGAAACAATTTCTGATGGGCTGAACATGCCGAATAGGTCCGTAATACACTCTGCAACTGTAGAGCTTTTCATATTCCGCAAACGCCGCACTATCTGGTACTTGGAGTGAAAATCAACTACGACAATGAAGTCTTGTCAACCTTGTCAACAGAGAAGATATCCGTGGCCAGCTTTGTCCATGGCGTTGAAGGAATATCATGCGGAAGCAAATAAAAGGTTCCTGTTGCTGTTTAGCTTGGTACTGTTGGCAGGCTTCACAGGCTTTCACCATATTTTCTATATCATTGTGGATGCAGGGCCGGGCCAATAGACAGATAATCGTGCCAATCTTCTGGTGCGTTCAATACCCATGGCCTTGGTGTAGTTGGGTAAGAATGTTTTATTGCCAGGTTATCGTCTGCAATTGTCCTGATTAATAGGGGTATTAAAGGCAGTGGCGAGGGCGAGGTTTGTAAAAGATAGTCCACGCTATCAATGGTCCTAATAATACAACATGTAGTAGTAGGTAATTTGTTGTTATTGTCTAATTTAATTTGTTTCGTTCAATTTTTGATTCTCTATAGACTATCTGATACTCACTATGTCACAAAATACTCCCTCCCTCTTCACTTTTCGAAGGCCAGTGCTACGAAAATCTAAGTAATACTTATGCGCTTATCAATTGCAACTCCTGCCCCTTGGTACCCAGGGATGGCCGGGACTTGTGCCGGAGATGTATTTTTAAATTGTTAAATACACCGCCTAAGTCCCCGACAGGTGGGGCATACATTTTGAGTAAATCCCTTGACAAGTCCTGGCCCCCTATGGGCTGGGCATCGATACAATCCCCGGGGTTTTCTTGAGCTAAGTATACCCGGCCCTTGACTCCGCTAATATATTGCAGATGGTTTCTCATGATCCTATCAGCATGCTTTGTCATGTTCGTAGCGCGAGTTGCATGCATACATTTGGTTCTAAATTCGCAGGCATAGGCTACTATTTCACGGTATTCGATAGATTGCAGAGCTCTCAATGGATTAGATAACATCATAAAATGCTTCCGAAGTAGGCCTATGTGTGTTCAATTGCAAATAGGGCTTCTTACATGTAGTTTGCATGTTGGCAATTGTTACAGAACCTTTGCCAAAATAATTGAATTAAAATATTTCAACAAACGAAAATGGGCAATACCTCTAGATTATCACAGCTACATATTATAGCGCACGTCGTTGCTGAATACTCTACTTGCATACTGAACAGAGCAGTTGAAATGGTTGAAAAAGCTCAGGAAAATCACGGCCAAACCCTGGCCCTCGCTCGGCTAATTTCCATGCCTAAATTCCCGGCACTTTAGCTAACGTAAATTGATACAACAAGTCCTGGCATACGTCAGGCCCCGCAGGGGAGAGAAGGAGCCTTTAATTGAGTGACTGATTAATGATTGGTGAATAAAATAATGTTGTATGTCGTGATATATGTAGGCCTATACAGGCGCGTTGCAACCGGGCGGTCGGGGGCGGCCATGGCCATTTGCAAAGAAAGAAAAAAGAAGGAAAAAAAAGGGAAGAAACAGGGGAAAGGGAATGCTTTTCAATCAAATTAAAAGTACACACCAAATGGGTTCGAAAATTGAGAAGAAAAAAAACAATTCTGACTCCCCCTGTTCGAACTTTTAAACTGTGTATACTTAAATCAAGAATATATCAGTTATGCTCAACATCTTTTGTACATTGATAAAAAACTAGAGTCTAGAGATGGCTTTTCGATAAAATGTTGGTGAAAAGTTATACCAGAAAATTCGAAAATTGAAAACAAATTCTACTTCTGAGGGGGGGGGGGGGCACTAGGCTTGGGCATCTCCAGTCTTTTGCCAATCGCAATAATTATAATAATATGGTAATCAAACATTTCCCTTACAAGACCTCCAATACACAAGAGCCAAGTTTACATGTTGACACTTATTTGTACTTACAAACATAAAATACCCACTTATTGGACATACTGAAAAGTATTTACCCCTTTGATGACCCTTAGAAGTTTCAAGTCCAACTTTTGGGATATTGCCAGCAAAAAAGACGCATAGGTCAAAGTATGTCCATAATTTTTGATGTTTCATATGGGCGGTTTTAAAAAAAATGGCTGAGAAATGGGAGATTGTGTTCCCAAAATTCCAAAATTTCAAATTGGATATATTAATGATTTCTATATCTTATTGTAATCCCAATATGTTAAAGTATGTAAAACAAATCAAGAAACACACAAAATAGTCCTCATATTTTTTTTTAACACTATTTATTGTAGAACATTTCTTTTTTTGGGTAAAATCTCAAAACATTCATTTGTTAAATATTAACACAATTATGTTTAAATCAACAAGTTTAAGGTACAGCTCATCTGTTAAATATTAACACAATTATGTTTAAATCAACAAGTTTAAGGTACAGCTCATCTCTGGAGGATTGGTAACATTAGATAATGCAATTTTTTAGGCCTAAAACAATCAAATTTTAAAAAAAAGAGATTTTCCACATAAAATCCTTATTTTCCCCTCAATATAGGGATTTTTAAAATTTTTAAACAAATTATTAGTTTAGGTTTGATTTGAATAGTTTTAAACATCAGCAAATGGTAATATTAAAGTATATGGAATGTTTCAAGTTCATACTACAATCTACGGCAAAGCAGTGGGCCATTCAAAATGCATTTCTACATACTTTTGTATTGTGTTACACTCCTGACATTGTAATAATGGTCGATAATAGAGGTTTTATTGATAGAAACACTACCTTTAAGTACAAAGTATAGTATCTCAACTTTGGAAGATTGGTAAGCATAAAAAATACAATTTCATTATGCCTTTAACCACTAAATTGAAGGGGAAAAAAAATCAGATTTTCCACACAAAACCCCTATTTTTACACAATAAAGGCCTGTTTTTGTTTTGTTTTAACTAATTATTAGTTATTAGGTTTAATTTTAATAGTTTTAAACATCAGAATATGGCAATATCATAGTATATGGAATGTTTCAAGTTCATACTACAATCTACGGCAAAGCAGTGGGCCATTCAAAATCCATATAATACATTTCTACATTGTGTTACACTCCTAACATGTCTAATAATGGTGGATAAAATAAGTTTGGTGGATAAAAAACACAACCTTTAAGTATAAAGTACAGTTCCCCTCAACTTGGAAGATTGGTAAGCATAGAAAATACAATTTCATTATGCCTTTAACAACTAAATTGGGAAGAAAATCAGATTTTCCACACAAAACCCCTATTTTTACACAATAAAGGCCTGTTTTTGTTTTGTTTTAACTAATTATTAGTTAATAGGTTTGATTTTAATAGTTTTAAACATCAGAATATGGCCATATCAAAGGTATACATGGAGAGTTTCAAGTTTATATTACAGTTTATGGCACGGCAGTGGGCCATCCAAAATGTATTTACATTTCTACATATTTGTTACACTCCTGACTGACCCCTATTTACTATCTGTAGTAGACATATTCAATGTAACACAATTTTATTTGTTACTATTTATTAATTTACATCATGTACTACTATAATAAACTGATATAACTAAATTAAATATATAAGGAAGTTTGCCAAATTTAGATGGCATGTCAATGTTACACTCCTGACATTTTGGAGTTCTCCCAGTAAACCTTTGACCACAAATGCTATGATGTGATTACCAATGCCACTTGACCATCTATAGCAAGCCAAGTGTATACATATACAAAATATGGAATGACAAATGCATAACCTTTCATCATTTTTATTATCAAGCTGGATTAATTTCAATATTTGAGTTTGACTCCTTTCTTCATTTTGACATACTGTAGTGTAACAATCAATAATTTATTGGACTTATGCAAGTTCAATTTCACAGTGACTCATTCTGAATAAGGTGGACCCTTCAATATTTCAAAATGTATATCTCTGAAATGAATATCAAAGATGGTTTTCTTGTACTAGCTTAATAAAAATGCATGTTCAATTTTTATGTTAAAAAAAAGTGTTACACTCCTGACCGTTTTAGCATCAAAAACAGGCAGAAGTTTTTTTTGCAACAAGCAAGGGCCATCATATTCTGGCACAAAGAAATGTCTATCTTAGCACATATTTTGGAATAATTGGCTATTCTATAAAAGTTCTTTATATGATCAAAAACGGGCAAAATGTTGAATATGCCATTTTCAGCCATTTTTTTTAAAACCGCCCATATGTTTACTGATTTGCTAGTTTGTCAACATTAATACTTTAAAGTGTACCACTGCTTCAAAATGATGTGGGTTAACTGTGAATTTTCAGTCCTTCAAAATTTAGATTTAAGTTTACCCACACATGTACAGATATCGTTGGAAAGCATGTTGAAAATTGTCATCACGATAACAGATTAATATCGTGATATCATCGTGGTTACGATATCGCCAGTGGCGTAGCTCAGGGGGGGGGGGGGCAGGGGGGGCAGGGGGGGGGGGGGGCAGGGGGGGGGGGCAAATGCCCCCCCTGACGAAAAAAATCCAATTTGTGCCCCCCACCCCCCTAAAAAATAAAAATAAAGTGAGAAAAAAAGGAAATAGGAAAAAATTGAGAAAAAAGACCGAGGTTATTAGCCAAATAGAAGGCTAAATTGTACATGTAGTTCATTTACTGTGCGATTTTTTTGGACTGTGCAAAAATTTTTGACCTCCCCCTACCCCACTTACGTGAAATTCATGAGGTACATTGTAAGTGACTAGAATTTTTTGGGGGGCAACCTTTTACGAAAATTTTAGAAATCTTGCCCCCCCTGACAAAAATCCTAGCTACGCCACTGGATATCGCCCATGCTTAGGGGGCACATCCCCCCTTAGACAACCCCATGTTGGAGCATAGCTCGGAGGGCGGTGCTGTGCACCACCAGAAAGTTTAAGATTTGTTTTTCTTTCAGCCCCCGGTAAACTCAGTCTGTGGCTCCGCCCCTGCCGGCCTGATCGTGATGGTTGTTGAAGTTGTGTGGTTCGTGACTATTAAGTATTACGCTAATTGAAGTCGATCGGTTTGAAGTTGATCACCCGACCTATATAATCTCATAATCTGCTGAGAGTAAACAGGCGAATTCGTGCCATCTCCAACCGCTTGTCATGCACAGCATTCCCAAGAATTTGTTCTCGCTTTTTTAGGCCTGCCCTAGATCAATGGTATTATCCGTATACATGTACATTATACAATCTTGATAACAAAATACTCTTACAATAAAGAATTTGACGTTCATGATATTATCACAATTGCTAAATGAACTGCCTACTGACCTGTACTGAAATAAGCTTACTAAATTGTTCTAAATGGTGCACTTTGACTTTTCTAAATTGTATACTTTGACTTTGACGTAATACTCCGCAACGCTTCCTACGAAGCCAAGCGCGGAGGGTGTGAGTGTATAATGACAAATTGTAATAAGGCTAAGCTTACTAAAATTAATAAAAGAAATGAATAGGATTCAATCCTATCAGGTGGCCAAATTCGGCCACTGACAAAGTGGGCAAACATGGCCACCAAGACAAAATGCGTAATAAATTCACTATTTTTCATGTTTGAAACTCAAAACAATTGTTCCAATGGAATAAAAATCTGTTGGGGAAAGGATTAAGTTTGATTTCATGTTTGAATTAAGCAAATTATGATGTTTGTTGAAGAGATGAAGAGCAGTTGGTGATTTTGGTGTTGGGAGGCTTGATATCTCCCAGCACTATATCTGGGGGAGCTCACTAGCCAAAATGATGTCATAGGTACTTGTAGCCAATTAAATACAAGGGGTGTGTGAGGAGTGTCTGAGACATCCACTCAGCATCAAGCAAAAGTTTTGTCTATTGTATAAAAGTTTTAGTAGTGATGGGCACAACGGTACCATAATGATTTTTGTGACAGAAATAGGTGGAGTGTATACTCTCATCCCTATTGAATTGTGTATGAATATTGATGTATATCAAGGGGAGTATGTGGCCAATGATATGCTGGGTTTCATGACAACCAGTTATGCATGGGTTAGGGACAACCAATCAGCTTTGAGAAAAAAAGTTTGTGGATATCCTAAAATAGTGATGGGCTAACTTTTATTTGTTCTCTCTCTCTTTTTCTTTCTTTTTCTTTCTTTTTGGGATTTTTGAAGAATTATTTAGATATATTTATTGTCATGAGTGTGGATTAGTTTTTTTTGGGTGTTTTTGTGTTGATATATTTTTGTTTTGGGTGTGATTATGTTGTTTTAATGGCTTTTTTAAAGGTATTTTATTGTTGTTTTCTTGTTCAGTTTTTTTATTTTTTATTTTTGTCTATATTAACTTTATTTATTTATTCATTGATTTATTTATGTACTGTTTGGTGACTTATCTTTTTAACATTTATTTACTTGTTTATTTATCCATGTTTTTTTTTTTATTGTTTTAAGTGTTATGGGGGTGGGGTCTTGTGGGTATTCTAGTAGATTTTGGGACAATCTTGTGCTTCTTGGCTTGTTTGTTTCTTTTTGTTGTTTCTTTTTCTTTGTTTTTTTTCTCGTTTTTCTTGGGGTGGGCTGTGGGGATTGTCTTTTTGTTCAGGTGTGGGTGGGGGCTGTTTGTTTTTTCGGGTAGGGGGTATTGTCTTTATCCGGGGGGGGGGGGGGGGGGTCTTTTTCTGGATAATGGGTGGTGGGAAAAATCAAAAATCCTTATTTTATTCTTTGTTGTTGTTTTTTCTCAAGGGGGGGGGGGGGTATTGTATTTGCTTTTTATTGATATCATTTTCTGGATATTAGGTGCAGGGAAACAGCTTCTAATATGATTAATTTCATAACATGTGGATGGGATGTTTGTTTGGTGGTGGCTGATGTATGTAATTAGGATTATTGCTCTTTTTGTGCTCAAATTGGTCTTTATTAGCTACAAGAAAATGTCTTCCTTAGCTTTTTGTTATGAACCAACATTATGTCACTTACATAGTATACAATACCCTTTGATGGTAGAGTAAAATGAGAGGGGAACAGAATGATCTGCACCCCACCCATTTCTCTGCTGGAATTCCTTGACCATGCCTACACCAATTATGTTTGAAGCCAAATTAGCCATACTGAGATGTAATGCTTTATATTTGAATCTAGTAAAATAATGTGATGGTAGAAGATGTTGGATCAGTGTGTGCAGATTGGAGCATCGATGTGTACTGTGTGGTGGAAGGTTACCAACTGACTGGCCATGTGGCATTTGTGTAACTATTGGGCAATCTTGCTTAATCCCATACACCTGGCATGGTTGCTTTTATTATGCAAATTATAATTCAATGCATGAGCTTTTACCAGGTATCTTGTTTACTAGTTCAGTTCACCTGTATTTCAAAGTTGCTATTGTTCATATGAATGTCCATTGAATATACCTTTCTTGAATCAAAGGCGTGGTCATCTGTACATGTACTATGTTTGTATGATGCAATATATAGCTAGTGGCCTTGATCAGCTGGGTCATAACAGGACTAGCCACACTATTTACTCAGCTGATAGTGTATTCAAACCATGGCAAAAACTAAGCGTGTAGCACCTAGGCATAACTTGAGGAGCAATGCAGGAAGGGGCAAGGTAGGCCAACCAGCCCAGCCTCATTCTAAACGACAATGTTCATGTAAAATTCATGAATACACACTTTGAGGCTTTTATATTTTTCTCTGATATTACAAAATCCAAGTGAATCCAAGTATTTGTTTTGAATTTGTTGCTGTTGTAACAGCATAATAACATGTTTTTTTTTGTACATGTATGTAAGTCCCATTTCTATCAAATGTTTAAAATAACTTTCAATGAAATATCTTGATTTTTGGAGGCCCAAAATGACTGACATTTAATTAATTTTCCAACAAAACATGAAGTTTCACAAAATGTTTAGGTATTGAGGATTTCCGTTTTGTTAATGTTAGAGCACTTTCAATGAAAGTTTGAAAATGATATTACAAACATTACAAATATTTTGGCCAAAAATGGCTGAAATTGCATCATTTTTCTGGTAAAATGCAACCCAATTTTTTTCAAGCGACACTAAACATTTTGGTATAGAGTTCAGATATCGATATAGGAAGGATAGAAGATGCCATTTTGTGTGTGTGAGAGCGCTACTTTTGGATTAACTGTAAATACAGGAAAAATGTCTACTTGCCACAAAATGACTGAAATTTCATCATTTTTCTGGCAAAACGCAACCAAGAATTTTTTTGAAGCGACACAAAATATTTAGGTATTGAGTTAAGCAATTGATATATGAAAGGTAGAATTTGCCATTTTTTGTGTGGAAGCGCTACTTTTGGATTAATTGTAAACACTGGCAAATATGCCCACTTAGCGGCCATATTTGCCAGTGCACTGGCAAATTTGCCAGGGCTGGGGAATTCGGCCACCTGCTAGGAATGGATTACGAATTCGGCAACCGTTGCAATACTACTTACTACTAGATTCAATAGATTGGCCCATTCATTCTTCATTCCAGCTCTTGTGCAAAACATAAAGCGTATTTTCACAAACCAGATTCATTCTTACCCTGAGAAAAATTGATTCTCGCTTTGATAACGTAGACATGGTGTTTTATTAATGACAAAATTCGGGATCCAGATCCATTTACGTGGACGATGACACCCGACGATTTGATTTGACAAATTTATTTCGCGCGGATGCGCATGGGACATTACCGTCTCTGACGCAAGGCACCAATGTTCCGCTAATTTCAACAAGTAGTATTCACGAGATGTATAATGGGATGAGAGTAAGAGACGTGTATATTTTAGGGAATTACCCGACCCGGAGATAACCAGGCGAAAACTTGAAAACCCTTTTAATACTGTAGGGGGTTTCCAAAAAGAATTCTTAAATAAAGAATGAAGTAACAGTTGAATAGATCGTAAATTCCAGAGATATTTACAGGTATGTTCTCATAGGGGAATTCTTTAGTTTTTGGTTTTTTTCAATCTCAAATTAAATTTCTACAAAGCGGGTTGAAGGCCGGAAGTAACACCAGAGAGCTGTTAACACCTCCCTAGTAACACGGAGGGCATTTATAGTAACAAACTATTCAAATATATATATATTACTACAAAATCTGAACTATTGCTTCTAACCAGTCCTTTGTTAACGTGTGGGAGACAAAATTTTGCAGTCTGTTACGTATTATATTTTTCATGGCATGATGACACAACACCATTCACGATTAGTGAGGTAAGTCTATTTATAAATAACTAGAAAATTGGTGGTTGGGGAAGGGGTGGTACAGAAACAAAGACCACACCCACCACGTGATGCCAACAGCTCGTCACTGTGAGTTAAGAATTTATTATATAGTGACAAATCATACTTAGCATTTAAAGTTTAAGCTAACATCATGTGTAAAATGGGGTATCATGTCGAGGGGAAAAAGGGATTTCCCGCGAAACTTTGTTTAGCTATAGCTTTAAGAGATGAAAATTGATTACCATAGACATAGGGTGGCATGGGTAACTTATATTTAATTACGGGCCCCTTTTATGATACACTAGCGGGGCCCTTTTAAGTTGTCCCTACCTTCTACCTTTTGTCAATCATTATTCACCCAATGTTATTATTTACTACACCAAAATGTACATGAATTTTACTCAAATGTTGTTACATTTTTAAAGGTATTTTCTAGAATCGTACATTTAATTTTCATATTTGTTAATGTTTGTTTTAAATTTATTTATCTATTTATTTGTTTATTTGTTGTGGTTTTTTATTTATTATATTTTAAATTTTATTATATATAATTAATAAAGTACAGCAAATTAAAATCCTAACATCGTTGTCTGCATGTCTGGATTTTAATTTGCTTTATTACTTATATTTATGCTCCTCTTATGAATCGAGCACTTTGACATCGGACAGTATTCTTTTATATCTCTCTCTCTATATATCCATATATCTATATGCAGCGATGGAAATACCCACATGACTTTCCACCTGGGTAGAAAGTCCCGGGGTTGATCAACCCTGGGTGGACCAACCCTGGGTGGACTACAATAGAGCGGCCTCACGGAATAAACCGCATAATACTGTTTAAAAAACACCTTGGAAACTATAAATTATATGTTTTATAAAATAAGAATGGATCATTAAAACAACCCCGGGACTGTCCACCAAGGGACTGTTTCTAACACCCAGGGACTGTTTCTTACACCAACCCTAACCCTAAACCTTAACCTAACCCTAAACCTAACCCTAAACTTATCCCTAACCTTAAACCTAACCCTAAACCTAACCCTAACCCTAAACCTAACCCTAACCCCAAACCTAACCCTAAACCTAAACCTAACCCTAAACCTAACCCTAAACGTAACCTAACCCTAAACCTAACCCTAAACCTAACCCTAAACCTAACCCTAAACCTAACCCTAAATCTAACCCTAAACCTAACCCTAAACCTAACCCCTAACCCCTAACCCCCAAACCTAACCCTAAACCTAACCCTAAACCTAACCCCAAACCTAACCCTAAACCTAAACCGAAGCCTAACCCTAAATCTAAACCTAACCCTAAACCTAACCCCTAACCCCAAACCTAACCCTAAACCTAACCCTAAACCTAACCCCTAACCCCAAACCTAACCCTAAACCTAACCCTAAACTTAACCCTAAACCTAACCCTAAACTGAACCCTAAACCGAACCCTAAACCGAACTCTAAACCTAAACCTAAACCTAACCCTAAACCTAACCCTATCCACCCAGGGTTGGTCTACCCCGGGACTGTCTACCCTGGGTGGAAAGTCATGTGTGTGTTTCCTTTGCTGCATATATAGCAATATATATAATACTGGTAGCAGGCCCGTCTAGGGGTGGGGGAGGGGAAGGGGACGCCCCCCCCCCCCCCCCCCCCACCCCAATCTGAAAAAGTCCTTTTTTGTACCAATGTACCTTTTTTTGTACCAATGTACCTTTTATCATGTTTATTGGTACCAATGTATCTTTTTTTTGTACCAATCTACCTTTTCCAAATAATACGCCCCCCTAAAAAATCCTGCTTACGGGCCTGACTGGTAGATAAGACTCTCTCTGAGTCTGGCTATCTTCATGCAATAAAAGAGTGCTAAAAGTCAAATGGACGAGTTGCTACTCAGAGTTTCATGCTATATATTTTTTTATTTAATTTATTATTTTCGTCGTATTATTTTTTCAATGTACTGTAGTCTCTGGCAAGGTGATATCGTCTTGTGGGCAATACTGGGACTAGTACGAATCGTACACAGCATGCCAGTTGGGGCTGGACTAGATCTAACCAGACAATGGGCTGGCAACTGTCACGTCTTAGAGGGACTTGTTTGCGGGCATGACATCGCTTACTTCTGTGAGCAGGAAACCGGGTGGTGCATGGAATGTGTTCTGTACTGTGATAGGGATGATGTTCGACGTTACAATAACAAGATGTGCCAAAATGAATGTCCAGGTACGTGAATATACACAGGGGCGTAACTAGAGGGTAGCAGAGGTATCCCCACCCCCTGCCGGAATGCTCGCCCCCTCTCCCGATACCTCCAAATTAAATGACAAACTCGATGTAAAAAGTAGTCGGTTATGCCCCCCCCCCCCCTGATCATGGGCCTGTTCCCCTCACCCCCAACAAATATGAAGACCCAGTTGCTTGCTTACTTGCTGCTTACTTGCTTAAGACGTCCAGAAGGGACGAACTTCTGTGATGGCCTTCCACACTGGTCTTTCAAGCATGCAGTTTTTCATGTCCTGCATAGTTAGTCCTGTATCCTCTGATAAAAGCTTGATGTAATTCTTTCGTGGTAGTCCTCTAGCCTTGTGTCCATGCTTGGGTTGCCACAGGAGAACTTTGGAGACTGCTTCCTCTTCCCTTCTGGCACAGTGGCCGGCAAATCTCCTCCGTCTTAGCCTCTCTGATATTGGTAGCTTCTCATATAGATCTTTGTTGGTGGTTTGAGAGGCGAGTGTAGCAATAGCAACCATCCAGCGCTTTTCTCATTTTAGCTGTTAGTGTCCAAGTCTCGGCTCCAAAGGTCAAAACAGATTCAACAGTGGTGGTAAACAGCTTTATTTTCAGGTTTCTTGGGAGTTTACTGTTCCATATTTTTGTCATGCTGTTACAGGCTTTCCAAGCTTGAGCCTTTCTTATGTTGAAATCTTGCTCACTACCAGCAATTCAGGCATCAAGGTATTTGAAGTCGTGGACAATTTCAAGATCATTACCATCCAGTGTTTTAATTGAGGACCCTAGATCTAAAAGGGGGTTAAGTCACAATCTTGTGAAATTGTAGTTAGTATCAGTTTTCTGCTACAAGGAGGATCTCTGCACCCTCTGTTCAAATGTTAAAGTTAAGTCATGCGGTAAAGCTGTGTAAGAGTCCATGGGAGGTAAAACCCGAGTGGGCCAAGTTCACACATGGACACAATGAAACCCAGTTTTTGCCATTTTTCTCAATGTGACTTAACCCCCTTTTAGATCTAGGGTCCTCAATTGGTGTTGGAGCTTCTTTGTACAGCATTGCCGTTATTTTTTGGCGTTCACCCCAAGACCAACTGTATGCGCAGCTGCTTCCATCAGATGTAGTAGTTCCTCTGCATCCCGTAGATTGTCAGCAAGGAGAGCAATGTCGTCTGCGAAGTCAAGGTCTGTAATTGTCTGCGGCCCTATTCTCTTACTTTGCCTGGGAACAAGTGTGAAGCCTAGTTGCTCTTCTTTTCCTGCCAATGCCTTCCTCGGTACATAGTCTAGGATGATTATGAACAAAAACGGTGCTGGTGTATCATCCTGAAGAACCCCTGCTTGAATTTCGAAGTCCTTAGTGATGCCATCTGGAGAAGTAACATGTGCTTTGGTTTGTTGGTATGTTCATCCAATGGCAGCCACTAGCCTCTCTGGTACACCATAGGCTCGTAATATATCCAACATCTTACCACGATGGACGGTATCAAATGCCTTTTTGAAGTCTATGAAGACCAATGCTGCAATGAGGTTGTTGTTCTTAATTTCCTCTACTATCCTTCTTAATGCCAGAATTTGAGACACTGTTGATCTACCTGGGCGAAAACCATTTTGATTGATTCGTAGAACCGGGTCTAGGTGAGGTCGATTCTGTTAAGGAGCAGCCTGTTGTACGTTTTTGCTACAATGGACGATAAGCAGATTCCCCTATAGTTCTTTCCTTCTCGTAAATCTCCACTCTTTGGGATTGGGATGATATTTAGTATAGACCACTGGTCTGGTTTTTCCCCATTTATCAGCGCATCATTGCAGAAGTTAAGAATTATATCATCCAGCTGGTCACATCTTTTGAGAACTTCCGGTGGGATCTCGTCTTCACCGACGGCTTTTGCCTTCAGTAATATTCTTCTTGGCAGCGTTGTATTCTTCCTGATCAAAAGCGTCTGTTCGTATGTTAAATTCCTGAAACAATTGACTTATTTCTTCATGCTCATTTGTTATGACAGGGGGATTTCCGAGTAGTTTCTGGAAATGGGTATGCCAGGATTCCAATTTTTCTGTCTGTGTTTCACCTTTGATCTGTCCCTTTATAGCTGTTTTACGCCCACTGATCTCGTTGATAAGGTCCCAAGATGCTTTATGCTGACAGTTTATGTTGGAATTTTGTACTTGCTTGATCTTCCTTCCTAGGATCTCTTCATTTACCATCTGGTATGTGCTGCGTAGGCGGTTCTTCTCAGTTTGCAGCTCCGATCCTGATATAAATGATCCCTCCTGGATGTCAATGAGTTGAGCCTTTTGCAGTTCTTTCCTGGCTTCCTCAATCCTAGGGTCATTCCAAATGGCTTCTTTGGGTCGCTTGGGGGCTTTTGGGATCAGTTTCTCTGTTCCCTCCTTGGTTACTTGTATGAAACATTCATAAGCCGATGTGGAATTCTCATCACAGCTCTTGTGTAAGACACTAAATCTGTTGCGTACCTCTACAGTGTAACGATCTTGTAGCTCCCAGTTACGCTACTGTAAAAGGGCGCTACTGTGAATACAAATAGATAGGTTTAGAGAGCATGCATGATAAGCGCAGCACCACTGCTTTCCTCTTGCCAAATACCATCTTTCTTATCAAGTCGATATAATAAGCTTGTCATCTGTTCAAACATAGACTGTTATAGAACTGTTTACTACTTGAATACGTGATTGATTGATTGATTGATTGATTGATTGATTGATTGATTGATTGATTGATTGATTGATTGATTGATTGATTGATTGATTGATTGATTGATAGATAGATAGATAGATAGATAGATAGATAGATAGATAGATAGATAGATAGATAGATAGATAGATAGATAGATAGATAGATAGATAGATAGATAGATAGATAGATAGATAGATAGATAGATAGATAGATAGATAGATAGATAGATAGATAGATAGATAGATAGATAGATAGATAGATAGATAGATAGATAGATAGATAGATAGATAGATAGATAGATAGATAGATAGATAGATAGATAGATAGATAGATAGATAGATAGATAGATAGATAGATAGATAGATAGATAGATAGATAGATAGATAGATAGATAGATAGATAGATTGATTGATTGATTGATTGATTGATTGATTGATTGATTGATTGATTGATTGTGTTTCTTTGATTTTTAGCATGGTATGCATCCCAACAACCCACAACAATACCAAGCTCCAAACCTAGCACATCAACACCCAGCACATCAACACCCAACGCATCAACACCCAGCACAAGCGCACCAACTCAATTACCAACTTCACTGCTTTCTATCAATTCCCATGTGATGGAACCGACATATGCTTCTAAGAGTTTTACATCACCATATGAAAAAACCAATGATTCCTCTGATGGTAATAACGGTAATCATTATGGGTATGAAATAGCAGGTGTTGCTCTACTAATACTATTATTAACCATTTTTGCATGGTCGATTTTTGGTAAAGTTAAAAAGTTCATGGCTAAACATGTAACACCTGATCAACAATTCCAAGTGACACCCGCAGACCCTCCTCCTCGTCCTCCTCGTAGTCCCATCATAAGCCATCCTACTCATTCCCAGAATGATCGAACTGAAGGTTTAGCCCTTCCCTTAATATCACCTAAGTCACTTGAGGTGGTACAAAATGACGAGGAATCGCAGTCACAAGATCGATCCGCTTCCAATGATCCTCCTCAAACATATCCCTCTGCGCCACCACCGAGCCCTCCTGTGCAAGAAGTAGGCCTATTCAGACAGAACTTTCCTCTTTTGTCGTTGGGGCCTCAGCCATTCAGAGATCAATTTAAGTGCCGATATCATACGGGACACCAAACGAGCGTAGGTCTGACTGCCGACCATGTCTGTACGCTCAGTCCTGACGTGAACCCTGAGCAATACGATTTTGTTGTTACCACCGTTTGAATTGTTATAATGCTTTAATATCTACTTTGTATGGTACCATCGTGGGAGAGGGAGGAGGACAGCCATTTGCCTTGATGCAGGCTATTCGTTGTAGGCCCAAAAGAGTTCATGGGAGGAGGAGATGCACTGCATGGCAAAGAATTGAATTCGTCATGATAATTCCTTTGATTAATTTCGGCATTATTTTGTAAAGCTATCAAGCCAAACAAGGTCAAATGGTGAAATATAGGTTCAGGCTTAGACGTAAAAAGCAAATTAGCGAAACGGTGATAGAAATTTGGTTACTTACTATAATGCGAAATCCTTGTACCCATAAGAAAGTTTATAATGTACCGATTTATTTTTTATGCCGGAGCGAGTTTAATTTTGGACCCGTGTTGTGTCCTACATCGAAACATTGCCGGGATATAGGATAAACAATATTTTTTTTAAATCCTAATGAATTGTTTTTAACATTTTGAACAATAGTTGTTAGGGACCTAGGGGGACAGGCTTAAACAACTGTTGGGCGTTGTTTAAAATAATTTTGATTGTGTATGAATAGGGTGAAGGTGTATGAATAGGGTGAAGGTGAATATATGTGCATGTGTATGCACTGCTGGCCCTACTTTATTCTAAACAACTCCTCTTTCGCACGTTCATCGGTCTGATAACGCTGATCCGTATCTTGACAATAATATATGAGTCATGTGAGTTATGTATTCGTGCCATGTATTCAGATAAATGTATCTACCACTGCCATCATGTTAAAAAGCATTCGTACCAAATTATGTATTCAGATAAATGTATCTGACATCATGTTAAAAAGCTGGTATGCGATAGGTTGTTAAGATATTTGTTTACGTTTCCAGGGACCATGTAGCAGGGTGTCCCAGAATGATCTATACCGAGATCAAACGATTTTTTCTCGGTATGAACTTTATTGATATTCTCCAAACCGTTTTCATTTATATATATATATATTGCGCAAACGCCAAGCTTTCTTAGGAATTTTAGATTGTTAAAATCGGACATTTCTGATGGAAAATATAGGATAAACAATATTTTTTTTAAATCCTAATGAATTGTTTTTAACATTTTGAACAATAGTTGTTAGGGACCTAGGGGGACAGGCTTAAACAACTGTTGGGCGTTGTTTAAAATAATTTTGATTGTGTATGAATAGGGTGAAGGTGTATGAATAGGGTGAAGGTGAATATATGTGCATGTGTATGCACTGCTGGCCCTACTTTATTCTAAACAACTCCTCTTTCGCACGTTCATCGGTCTGATAACGCTGATCCGTATCTTGACAATAATATATGAGTCATGTGAGTTATGTATTCGTGCCATGTATTCAGATAAATGTATCTACCACTGCCATCATGTTAAAAAGCATTCGTACCAAATTATGTATTCAGATAAATGTATCTGACATCATGTTAAAAAGCTGGTATGCGATAGGTTGTTAAGATATTTGTTTACGTTTCCAGGGACCATGTAGCAGGGTGTCCCAGAATGATCTATACCGAGATCAAACGATTTTTTCTCGGTATGAACTTTATTGATATTCTCCAAACCGTTTTCATTTATATATATATATTGCGCAAACGCCAAGCTTTCTTAGGAATTTTAGATTGTTAAAATCGGACATTTCTGATGGAAAATACATATGTTTTTGTAACGATAGTATAGATTTCAAGTTTTTGTCGAAATAATCCATTCAGAAAACATTAAATTATTTTTGAAATGTTATTCGCATTAAGCAAGTAAGCAAGCAACTGGGTCTTCATATTTGTTGGGGTGAGGGGAACAGGCCTGTGATCAGGGGGGGGGGGGGGGCGGGGGCATAACCGACTACTTTTTACATCAAGTTCGTCATTTTGCACCCTCTTCTTATTTACATTGGCTTTTTGATAACAATCGATTGTTGTTGAATAGGGCAGGATTTGTTTATATAGATTGAGTGGTTTTGACCTTCCTTTCTTTGGCGGGAGTTTTGAATATTACTTATGAGGTGTGGAGTTCATTGTTTGAAATGCTAGTAGTACAAGAGAGAACAGCTGTAAAAATGAAATATGTGAGCCAAAATATGAAATTACGTTTTTCATCGTTTTTCGATTATGTCTTGCCACAGCGGAACGAAAAATGATATCTCAATGAAATGAACGGAATAAGTATGAACAATTTTCACCATCATATCGCAAGTGATTTAAACACTATTTGTTTTATATTTATTATACATTTTTGAAACCCGGTATAGATCATTCTGGGACACCCTGTATAGCAGTAAAATGAATTATATGCATGTTTTGCAATAAACTTTTTTACATTTTGTAATTCACGTAGCATGTAGGTTAGCTTATGTTTTATAATAATGTTTTGATCAACTGTAATTTCAAATGTAAACCTTCTATAGATGCTGCAATATATAATGAAACTGTTATGGTGTATAACTTGCAATATAATTTAATCATGCAACCCTGCGCGTGATTCCTATTTTATGTAAGGGAGCACATCAAAACTCGACCGCACGGCAACCGCCAGTTCCGCCCGGTTGGACCGCATATCATTGTTTAGAACAATAGAAACCAGCTGCAACCACACGGAACCCCCACGGAACCGGCGGTTGTCGGGCGGTCGAGTTTTGATGTGCTCCCTAACATACTGTTTGTTTCAACACATGTTCATACCAGTACTAAATTTTCGTTTCTGGATTTGCGCATTGCATACATCCAGAAATTATGAAGATCTTTAAAGTTCTTGGGCAAAATAATAGTTTAATTGATAGTAATACAATATTGTGTAATTGATTGTTACTTTATCATGATTATGCTTGTTTTGATTCCAAGTTTGGAACGAATATTTTTCTCTGTATTTGGAATGTATTGATACATACACGGTATGCCATTTAGATAGGGCCTTGTCTTTAAATATATTGACATTGTATGTTCTGATGGTAATGCCCTATATTTTGTAATTACATTTCGTACCATTAGTATTCTGATTAATATAACTTTATTTATGCATTTGAATATATGTGCATGCTTTACGAATTATCATTGACCCATTTATTTTGAACCCATTAGGTGACCCCGAAACATATGACAACACTCTTTTTTTTGCCTATTCCGTATAAATTACATGGTTTGTTCATAAGCGTGGTCTTGTTTTAAAACAAATTCATTCCTGATCCACTTCCTTTTGACTAACACTGTATGTAACCTTATGTAGACATACTCATGTGATATATGCATTTGTACACACATAGACATTATGCAAATGTATTGAATATGCACATACAAATGTAACGTTGCACATGTTTATATGCAAATTATTATGATGTATATGATTTATATATGTAAATATGATTTATATAATATGCAAATGGAATGTATATCAGACAGCGCTAGTGGTGATGTAAACCATGTAAATAATAAAGTTAAAGACAATCTTGCGCCTCACTTTTATTTTGTCTTGCATGCTGCTTGTTTAAATACCCAAGTAGGCCTAGTTGCTTAGTTCACAAAAACCATCGGTGATATTTGATTTTTAGATGTTGCTCAATATGGAAACACTCAGACATCATCTAGTTACTTGCAGAAAATCTGAAAATTGCTATTGTATTTTGATAGTGAACATTGAATAGAATGTAATTGGAAGCACCGATCGACTTGCAGAGAATGAATCAAAGATGGATCCGAAAGGGAAAGGGAACTCCACGATGATCCGAGACGAGGGGCAATACAACCTCACTCACGTTTTCGATGATATTTTATCATCTGGTCAAAAATCTCCAGATGATAAATCAACTGGCAAATCCAAGACTGCAAAAGCGTCGTAGTCGTCAAGATCACTACTGTACCAAAAGTGTTGACAAAGGAAACAGACGATATCCGAAACGTACACGTAAGTATACTTTACTCTGGATCAGTATAATGACTTTTCCATATAAGAATACTCCCCCAAACCACCTTTTTTTAAATTTCCTTTCATGGTCCTAAAATATATTCGGGGTGTGTTACAAAAAATAATGTTGGTATGCTAAGGGGTTATTCAAGATTGCGTCCAAAATGGCCGCCAAAAATTGTCAAATTTCATAAACGACATATCACACAAAACGTATGATTAAAGTACAGTTTAACAGTGGGATGTATGTTTTAGACCACTAGAAACTCATACCTAGTACTTTTGCTTTGTTACAATACTGTACGATGAGAGCATAGTTTTACCAATGGGATTTATATAATAGACCACTAGAATTTCATATCCAGTACATTTCCTTTGTTAAAATACTTTAAACTAAGATGGCCGCCAAAATGACCACCATTAATGGTCAAATTCCATAAAATTGCATATCAACCAAAATGTATGATGAGAGCATAGTTTTAACCATGGGATTTATGCAATAGAACACTAGAAACTCATATCCAGTACATTTGCTTTAATAACATCTGGATACAACTCCGCGAACAACAACAAAACACGCTCGCTTGAAATAGCTTGAATGTTGTCCATAGCATCATGACAGTAACTTTAGCATACCTAAATACTACCTGGGCTCAAAACACATGGATATGCACCCACAAGGTGAACACTGCCAGGAAACATCATTGTTCATAATAACATAAGAATGACAAGGAGTTTATCGAAGGCAACTTCTTGACACTGTGCGGCAATAAAAGACACCAACGATATCGATTTACATTGAGTGCCTGGATTAATTAAAAAGTTCCCGGTAAATCTCAAACAGTATCATGCGTCATGTCGTGTGGTGCTGGAATGGGAAAGACGACATTGAATATTGTCGGGTGGAATCGTCTGGCGTTATATTAACAGTTACATGAATAACGTTGAGTTTAATGCCAAGCTTGTTCCGTATTTCATATAACTGACACAGTCAATCATATCATTAGGAATCGAGCGAATTTAAATTTAGAATTTGGTATTATCATGTATTCATATTTATGTTTTTTATTTATAATAGTATCTGTGTTTGACTTGCAATTGTTAATAAATAACTTTGATGCTTCGACATCAAAAAGAGCATAACTCGAAATTAATTTCTCAAAAAGAGCATAACTCAAAATTATTTTCTTGCAGGTCGTATTGAACTTACATGGTTTTCATTGTTTGTAAATGTACATGTGGGCGATTCCATAAAAATACGACATGATGAACCCCAAATTAGAAATTGCACCCACAATTGTAATTTGCCCTCGCATTATTCATTAGCCTCTTCATGACATCATACGCATACGTGTGTAAGATTCCAGCGCGCGTATAAAAGGCGTTCGCACGGGCAATAAAAACCGTCACGCTGCATAAACTTCATGCTGGTGAATTATAAATCGTTCATTTATCTTTGTGCTGTTAAATGTCATCGCGTATCTGTAAGTGTTCGTACCTTATTATCTCGCCTCGCGTGATTTCAATGCTACGGTTTATCATATCATGGGTATAAAATTCCCACGGAATCAAAGACGAATTCCACTCCAGCATCAACGAATATGGTACGCCTCAGGCGTCATAAAATGGCAAATTAAAAATGACGTCGAGTTTAGAAAAATGACGCGACGGCGAGTTTAAAAAAAAGACGCCGAGTTTAAACAAAATGACGGTGAGTTTAAAAAAATGAAACCGAGTTTTAAAAATATACGGCCAGATTGTTTTCGCGTCCAGATTCTTGATCGTGTCCAGATTTCGCGTCGAGAAGAGCCAGTAGACGGGATCAAAATAGCTCGATATAGTTCCGGAGCACTATCTATTTATTAACATTCATTATTTATTTGTCTAACCGTAACTCTAACCCTTCTCTGACTTTTTCTCTTTTCCGATACTTTGTTTTTGCCAATATTCCATGATTTCTCTCTTGTTTGTTTGTTATGTATCTTACTTTTTCAGTTATAAGCTCCTGAGTTTTGGAGCGACTTTCTGGGCACGCTGTATTTTCTCTATTTCAAGTTGTCTCATTCCATGTTCAAATTTGACTTGAACAAAAGAAAACAACTATTTTACATGGTTTAGGTCGACACAAATTCGTAGTCTCAGATTGGTTACATACATGAGGTTTATCCAGAAAAGACGAGGACCTCAAAACTATATCACGATTTATATTAATTTAATTATGGTCACAGAAAACCGAATCATAACTTTTATTTTGTAATTATTATGTATTATCATATGTAATATATAAGTATGAGATAAGGTATCGTTTTAAGGCCTATTTTGAACTGTTTGTTTGACTATTTGAACATATCACTTTCCACGCGGCAACACATTTAATCCTATACAAAGCAGAATTTTCAGAAACTATTCCTAACATTATAGTCTATCTCATGGATTACTAAACCAATACAAGGCATGTTTGTACTTATTTCAATGCATTTCTCACAGTGATTCCAAATATGGTAATGACATACATATACAATAATTTTGACATTTTCTAAACATTTTGTGAACTTTTGGAATGTCATCTGCAGACGCCTGCCGCGTGGAAAGTGTTAATTTTCTCATTACCAATTCTACATGTATATATATTAGGCTGTTCGTATATGATTAGTATACAGGGTGTCTTAAACAAATTGGACTCTGTTTCTAATTGAATTTAATAATTGTTAAACCGTGATCAATTTGTTTTGATTGTAAAATACAACCGATAAAGATCAAATCCTTAATATATGAGAAAAATCCATCTTCATTAAAGGGGGTGTGGACTCTCAGGTACAGCCTCTGTAAAACTGCCGTAACTTCTTCAATATTCATTTAATCTTTATAAACGTATACAGTTTTTTGCAGAAAAGGGTTCCATGAATCTAACCATGATAATGATATTGACCATTTTGGATTTTAAAAAAATAAAAAAACACCTTTTTTGACCCATTTTAGGTTTGGAAAAGATAACTCAAAATATATTTGGTTAAATTTTGTCATACTAGTTTTATGATAATCATGATAACATTCCCCAGGAGCGGTTTTTTTAATATCTTATTTTTTATTTATTGAGTAATTTGAGTTACACCCCAAAAAGTGCCAACAAATGAGATTTTTTTTACCGCCAAAATCATGAAAATCACCATTTTTGGGACTTTTTGGTCTGTAACTCAAAAAATAAAAAATAAGATATAAAAAAAACCCGCTCCTGGGGAATGTTACCAGGATTATCATAAAACTAGTATGACAAAATTTAACAAAATATATTTTGAGTTATCTTTTCCAAACCTAAAATAGGTCCAAAAACATGTTTTTTATAATCTTTTCCAAAATGGTCAATTTCATTATCATGGTTAGATTCATTGAACCCTTTTCTGCAAAAAACTGTTACATTTATAAAGATTAAATGAATATTGAAGAAGTTACGGCAGTTTTACGGATCAATTATCAATTATGAATTATGAAGTATGTGGAATGGTCATCACACAGTAACAGTGAAGTAACATTAAAGTTCACAATTTTTAAAAAGAGCAATTCTACCTTTTATTATACTATTGCAGAAGTTAATGTTGTATCAAGTAAAAGTTCTCCTGTCTATTAAAACAATTATATGTTAGAACATTGTTGTTCAATCACGATTGGACATGTGCAATTGAGGGTCATTTGATTTTAACTTTCTTAATTTACAACTCAATGGAACATCCACTGTTGGTTTAAGAATATTTTAATTAGCGTAGAATATGCATACATCTGAGTTGTGATCAATTAGCCAGAATTGATTTGAGCTAGAATGAAATCAGGGATACTATTAATTTTGGGATAGGAAAGTCCTAACGTACGTAGCGAAAACGGACCCTTTTGCATATTTGAATAAATTATGGTAATCGTCCGGAATGCGTCCGTGACCGGCGTTTAACGCGTTTAACAATGTTTAACCAGGTTTAACGGAACTGTTAGTCAGCATAGGTTTGGGGGCGCTGTAGATTTACACAGACGACGGTGGCCACGCGAAACCTACATTTTGAATTCGTAGTGAATAACACGTAATCGCGAATATTAAACTTATCATTTTGACAAATTCATCATAATTAGAAGAATTTTTATCGTTAACCGGGCGATGACTGTTAAAAATAATTCAAAATGGTGCACTCCCGTTGCCATATTGGGTCGTCTGAGAGACGCGTGGCCAGCGTCGCGTCGTCTGCTACAATTACGCCTTATCGGTAGAACAGCGCCACCAATTCTATGCTGACTAAGTTCAATTTAAAAGTGGACCCGATCGGCAAGCTCAGTGGCACACCCGTGATGAAATGTTATACCAAAATAATTTCTATTGACTGATAGAGATGATTTTACAATGTTTCTGAATTTTGCAACGTATTGAAACGAAACCATGCTCTTTTAACTGACAGTACATATAGATCCATTGTACAATCCAGTAAATGACTTGATTTACGCAAATTATGTTAACGTTCTTAGTTTTCATTGGAATTGAGGTTTTCATAATTATAAATTGAGCTTTACATCGAAACTAATTTGTTCATTTTCAGAGTCACTAGATACAATGAATAATGCACTGTAAGAAGTATACAATTGGATCAAATGTAATATACAGGGTGTATCCAAAAAAAAATAGGACTCTGTTTCAGGGCGGTTTTTTTACCTTTTCAAAACCACTGGACCATATCCAATTCACCTTTGGTGCAAAGCATATTAATAATATGATAATATTCTGAAAATCTGAGATTAATCCAAGAATAAGGCATGAATATTTCTGTGCAATGCTCAATGTTGCTAAGTGTTCTCATAAGAAAGCCTCAGTCATGAAAGTTGCGGTAGGGAGCGCCAATCATGCCAAAAGTGTGTTTATACCCATCATTGACAGAGAAAGACATATATTTAAAAATGGGACTTGGAAGTCAACTTCAATTTCTGCCATAAGCATGATAAGAATAAGAATAAGATTAAGAATAATTTAGCATGAATTTAAGAATAAGAATAAATTCCCTTTTAGCATATTTGAATATGTAATCTTCCACTGTAATGTTACTCTACCTTTACTGTGTGAATTACCATTGTATATACTACAAAATGGGTTGACTTGCTTAGTTGGTCACACTTTCCGTAATTGATGATGGATTTTTCTCAGGCTTTTCAGGATCACAACTTTATAAGTTGTACTTGACCAATAAAATCAAATTGGTCATGGTTTAGTGGTTATAATAAGGATTAAATCCATGCTGAAAGAGAGTCCTATATTTTTTTTGATACACCCTGTATTATGCTTCTAAAACGAATCTTATGCTACTTGGAACAACCTATATTTATCGTTCAATTCAATTAGATCGTTGTAAATTAACGAGAATAACGAACACAGCGTTTTTAGGCATGACTATCATATATATAGATGAAAATTTGACATGGAAATCGAGTTATTAATTTCTTTTGGCAAGTTGTATTCCTGAAATCTGGGTGTTTTGAACAAGGACGAGCACCTCTTGCGCAAAATTTCATTGTATCAGTTTCACATTTCTCTTATAACCTTACTTATCATATCGAAAACTGTTATGGAGTAGTGCATATGTGAAGTATCTGACAAAAATATTCAAACTTCAAAAACGAGCTATAAGAATAATTTCAAATAGCTCCTACTACTAAAATCATTGTTTGACAAAATATAATTATCTGAATATTTTCTAATTATACAACAAAAAGTACTTTCATGTACAAGTATAAGAATATTTTTCATTCGCTATAATTTGATCATGTATACCTACTGAATTAGGGAGCTTCAATAAATATGATACTAGATATAAACTTATATATTTGCCCGTCTGTAGGACACGATTCAACATCTGAAACATTGTTTTAAACAAGTTATAACTTATAAGTTATTAAAAATAAAAACATTGAATAATCTTCAAAATAAAATTAGGTGGGAGGGGATGTGAAACATATTATTCTTTATCTGGCCTTACTATTACCACTTATGAAAAGTGATAATCAACGATGTATTGGGTTAAACAAAATTTAGAAATTGCATGGGAAAACTGTACAGCTGGTGTGAAAATCAAATAAAGGGAACAATGGTTATAAGAAGGTGAAAAGAGTATCATATATTTCTTAAATCTTAGAATTAGAAAAAAGGTACGGATTTATTCAATTGTAATTGTTCTCTAACAACTTTAAGCAAACACTGTATTGATATTTTAAACAAACTGCCATCGTTTTACAAAATGATGATACAAATATGGTTCAAATGTAATACGGTTAAACAAATAAAGCATACAAAAAAATCATAACAACCAAATAATTTGGAACAATGAGCACATTAGATACAATGGATAAAATCAGGGATCATTAAGATTAATCAACTATATGGTAAAAATGGCAACATGTTAGGCCTATATGGAATATTTAGCTCTTATCAATGTTACTTCATAGATTTTAAATGTGTCAAACATCCTCATACAGAAGATGTGTGTATGTATTTTAAAAGTTGTACTGATAGATATATATACATATAAGACAACAGTAATTTTGTTTAAAAAAGAACTGATGAAAAAGTTTCTGTGATTCCAATATGCCAACATTTCTGGCAGAGAAAATATCTTAACTTTGCATTTAAATTGAATAACATATGGAATAATATAATATTCTATCTACAACAAGTGAGTGCAGATTGATTTCAATCAAATGGAAAATCAGTAGTAATATCTGTCCTACAAAAACTCGTTCGCATAAAATGAAAAAAAAAGACAATTATGATGTATGTGATATATGTAATGCAAAAAGATTATGTAGAACACTTTTTCAAATACAAACAATATTGTTAGAAGCACACAACATAAGTTTCAGCAGCGGGGCCAGGGGTGCCCCCTCCCCTAAAGAAGGAGGAAAAAGAGGAAAAAAGAAAGAAGGGGAGAAAGAAAGAAAAAAGAAAAAAGGGAAATAAAAACAAATGGAAAGAAAAAGTTATGTAAAATCTTACCGACAAAACACGTTTGTAGCCTAAAATGTGACGATTTTAGATTTTTTTGACACAATGATGCGTCCGACAGTTTCAGTAGGCTTCGCCCCCTGATCTGGACCCCGACAAGGGGCTTCGCCCATGGACCTTAATCGTCTGCGCTCCTCCTATTCAGTAACCCTGGCTATCAGTACTGACTTTTAATCAAATTGATCATCGGGTAACCAAACCGTTGAAAGCAATACCACTTAAATTACGAACAAATTTCTATGGCGGATACACAGAAAATGGAAAGACAACTCTCGATTTACCCTCACGGCACGTTTATAACCCCGACACTGTATTTTAATTTATGAATGAATCTTGATATTGGCTCAGCTATACGAAAATAAAGGATTTAAAGAAGCAGTGACTTTGAGATACACGGGACGGCTAAGTCGGTAATTTCTTGTTGAAGCTATGTGTGTTTCCATTAAAATCGATCATAAGGAAGCATCATAAAAGACCACTAAGCCTCTAGCGCTGTCATAAAATAACCCCTCAACAGTTATAAATAGCCCGACACTCTCACTCCCAAAAACTATCATCGATCTGAAAAGATGCACTAATTGTCCCGAGAGCTCGTGGGTTCGAGTGTAGGTGTAACAAAACAGAGTGAAACAGTTGTATAAAATACTTTTTAAACAGTATTACGTAAATCGCGTCGGTGAATTCATGCAATGATTTCAGTTGTTAAAATTGTTGAAGGATTTGAATTTCCATCGATGCGTTTTTTCTAAGTTTAATATATCCTCACATCTAGTATGAGAAACAATTTGTTGTCGCAACAGACTATACTAGTACCCCTGTTAATTACCGGGCTTTTCAAACATGTGAGTCATAAAGGTGCGAGCGAGACAGACATATCACGCGTTTTCTACACAATTCAAAAGCGATGATAATCCCTTCTTTTGATTATCTCTGACAGAAGGTACGCTTCGCCAAGGAATAGTAAAGCTCAGTGGCGGATCCAGGAAAATTTGAGGGGGGGGGGGGTCCCAAAGAAATGAAATTTTGCCGGTACCATCCAAGCGGTGCACAGCACCGCCCTCCGAGCTATGCTCGGACAGGGGGGTGTCTGAGTGGGGATGTGCCCCCCTCAGAAGTAGAAATTTTTTCAATTTTCGAACTCATTTGGTGCGATCTGGTGTATACTTTTGACCAACATTTTATCGAAAAGCCACCTCTTCATTTCCAATAAATATTTTGTTTTTTTATCAATGCACGAAAGAAGTTGAGCATATTATACTGATATATTTTGGATTTAAGTATAGATGATTTAAAAGCTCGAACAGGGGGGAGTCTGAGGGGGATGTGCCCCCCTCATAAGTAGAATTTTTTTCAATTTTCAAACTCATTTGGTGCGATCTTGTGTACATACTTTTGACCAACATTTTATCGAAAAGCCACCTCTTCTCTTCATTTCCAATAACTATTTTGTTTTTTATCAATGCCTGAAAGAAGTTGAGCATATTATACTGATATATTTTGGATTTAAGTATAGATGATTTAAAAGCTCGAACAGGGGGAGTCTGAGTGGTGATGTGCCCCCCCCCCCCCCCCTCTCTCTCTCTCTCTCTCTCTTTCTTCTTCCTCTCTTTTTTTTCTTTCTTTTTTTTTTCCTTTTTTTTTCTTTCCCCCCCTTTTTTTTTTTTTGGTAGAGGGGGGGGGGGGGGCGGGCCCGTCGTGGCCCCCCCCCTCCTGTATCCGCGCCTGGTAAAGCTTACCTGCAAAACATATTTATTTTAACAATTTAACACTTTCCACGAGGCTATGGGTTTTACAATATACGAGGAACATTCGGTAATTTCCTGCAACAATACAAAATCTGTAAACCGTGATATATTACAATAGAATAAACTTTGGAGACTTATACTATTATATATGGGCGATTCCATGAAAATGTGACGGAGCAAAAAAACTGAAAATTGCTCCAAAAGATTTATTTGTACCTCTATGTTGTTCAAAGCTCATGCAAAGGTTCAGGAAAAAATTGTTACAACATTTGGCTAATGTTTACTATGAAAAAATTCTACTTTTCTTACCCCAAAAATGGTAACACGTGTTACCGGAGCAACACTTTTTTGAAAATATTTACTTTATTGATTTGGTTTTAATTTACGCCACTTATAATTTTAATTCTACTAGTTAGGCCCTATTTAAAAATAGTAAACAATTAGATAAATTCATAACCACCACTCTACAATAGGCCATCAAAATGTCGTAACGCGTGTTATCAAACTCATATTCAGGAAAACGTGCTAAAACCTCAATTTGTCAAGTGTTATTCATCACTATTTATGGTTAAGATGTTAGTTCAATTGCCAAAGTCAAAATTAATTTAGAAATATAATAAAGAATCTAAGGCTAGTAAATTATGGCTGGACAAAGTGTAACGCGTGTTACCGTAACACGTGTTACCGACTATTTTGCATTTTACAAAAAAGTGAGAACTTTAAATCTTGTTATTATTCTAGTTTTATAAACCTTATAAAGGTACTTGCTTACAGTAGTGACCAATTGATTGTAGGTTGGTTAGTTGAAATACACCAGCAAAAGAAAGTTGGGATTTTTTTTAATGCGTCTTTTTTTCGTAACGCGTGTTACCGATATTCGGAGCGGTCTTACATTAACATGAGCTAATATTTCATATTGGTGTTAGCATGAGGATCTAGCCTTAAGTCTTGGGTATTACAATACAAAAGATGAAAACTTCATTCAAATTACTTTTACAGTTATAGAGTGGAGAATAAAGAATGGCGTGCTTAAATGTAACGCGTGTTACCGTGGAATCGCCCATATATATATATATTTCCCTATCGTCACGGTCATGGAATTGTGTATGGTCATGTGTTAAAAGCTCGCCTCCTTTCGCGTTACACGCGGATTTTGGCTTTCGCGACATGATTTTAACTTTACACATTTGTATACCCCCCTGAGGTAGTAAAAGTATACATTTTTTTGAAGGGAAATTGCATGAGGAAACCAATTATGCCATTGAAATTAAAGCACAACCAAGAACTAAAATGGTATGATATATTTTTTATACCTATTATACCCCTATCATTATTTACTTTATATATTTGAATTCCTCATGAAATTACTCATCAGATGATATATAATTGTCAAAGGTTACTAGTAATTATACCGGCTAGTGAATATCTCCAATTTTACTTTTATATATTTTTAGAATTTCCAGAAATATTTTTTAATGATGTACCTTTTCCTGATCTAAACTGCATTTCTGAATTCCTCTAGTTACAAGCTTTCCAAAAATGTATATTTTGCTATCATAGGTTGAAAATTTTCCTGTTTTAGTCATTTTTATAAATCCGGTAAATTGAGGCTGATTATTCATGTTGACTGTGTAGCGAATAGGAAGAAAGCTGATGATCATGGTCTTATCCATAATTGTTGGGAGGCGAGTTCTTAACACATGACCGTATAGCTGTTATCGTTATTAACAAGCACATCACTAATAATAGACGATGTGTTGTCAATTGGTGATTGATGCAAGCACAGTTAGAAAATGGACTTAATTGAGTGCTCTCAATATAAAGCGCGGTAACATGAAAACGTCTTGAAAGGGAACACAGGGAAAGGAAAACGCACGTTAAATTACTGAGCTAACTTTCTAGGGAATGCTTGGACAGACAGAGAAAGGTACGCTATTGAGTGATCATACAAGAAAGCGTTAGAACAGGAGACATACACAATTAACTTTACCCAATTGAAAGTTAATCATGGTTTTATTAATTTAACGACACATCATTTCGATACCGGAATTACAAGTTTCTTCTCTTTTTTGATATTCATAATCACAATGCTCGTAACAGTGCCTATAATTTTATTCTTCCACGTGCAAAATCACAAGCTTGTAACACTTTTTATTTTACTGGCGTTCAAGAATGGAATTCTTTTCCAACAGAAGTTAAACAAATTTGGAAACACGACCAATTCAAACGTACAATAAAGACTCATTTTAGTCAGATTGGTAATAATGTTTTTAACAACTTTGTAGTGGTCTCAACCAAGTTGCATTGTTCTAGTGTGTTTTTATATATCTTAATTGTTTTAATATTGAAATTTGTATTTTATTATTGTCTTTTGAAATGAACCCCAATGGAAAAAAACTGTTCTCTGTACTTGTGTTAATTTGTATTTAATTGTTATTTGTATTTTAATATGTTGAATTATGTCTAAATAAAACAATCAATTTAATAGCATCCAGTAGATTTCAGTATGCTTTCTAAATTTATTGATTCAGTTTTTAGATCTTACGAGTACAATAACAAGAGAAGAGGCAAATAATATAAACAGTGTGTTAAACGTAAATAGATATTTCTATACCCGTATAAAACTGTTATAACAATTACATAAAATCACAATATATACTTATACTTATACTTATACTTACGAATATCTAGCCTTTTCCTTAATATTTATTTCTGCATTTTTGTATTCATGAAGTAGAGCTTATTTACAAACAAATCAAACAGCTGATTACAAGAGTTCGCAATTTCATGTTTTGTTTGCACGTAAATAAACGCTACACTGACGTCATCGTCATCTTAATTGAATTCATACCGAAAAAATCAACAAAAAACCGGCTTTACTGGGATTCGAACCTGTGATCATTCGGTAGTAAGCCAAAAACCTAACCGTTACACGCTAAAATCTAAGTGGTCTTTTTTTCGTGGTCATTTGGAATCAACCTCGTTTGGGGTTGTTTTGACCACATTAATGTTTTAGAATGATTATTTTGACCACGGTGAACGTTGTCAAATAAATTTGAGTACGGAAAGGGTCACTCATTTTTAAGTTTGGCTAATTTGCATGTTTTACTTGACCTTATATTGGCCAAGTAAAATATGCAAATTGCAATGTACACATGAGCCCATACTGAGCAATTATAGGTCTTGTCTTGTCCAAGCATCTCATCTTGGTAGAGGTCAAACCATTTATTCATTGACACCTTGAATTAGTTCAATTTGTTGATGCATTAATTAACACCGTGGCATGTATATTCTTAGGATTCATTACGGCATATTTCTCTCACAAAAGTTTAAGACATCACTACGTACCTTTTGGCAGTGACTGCTCACGATATAGAATCACGTTGCCACTTGCACAGGTTTTCTCTGGCTGCAAAGACATGCAAAAATATCTTTATTTTATATTTTTTCCTCATTGAAAACTTAGCTATTGAGCTATCAGCTATCACAACCTGTTAGCCTATTATATATTAGCTAGCCGTACATTTGCTAAAGGGCTATCTTTATTTTATATTTTTTCTCTCATTGAAAACTTAGCTATTGATCTATCAACTATCACAACCTGTTAGCCGTATCTACTAATGGGCTATCTTTTTATTATAATTTTTCTCTCATTGAAAACTTAGCTTTTGAGCTATCAGCTATCACAACCTGTTAGCTTATATTAGCTAGCCGTATCAACTAATGGTCTACCTTTATCTTATGTTTTTTCCCTCATTGAAAACTTAGCTATTGAGCTATCAGCTATCACAACCTGTTAGCGTATATTAGCTAGCCGTATCTGCCAAGGGATATCTTTATTTAATATTTGTTCTCTCATTGAAAACTTATATATTGAGCTATCAGCTACCTGTTAGCTTATATTATTATATTAGCTAGCCGTATCTGCTAATAGGCTATCTTTATTATATATTTTCCCCCTCATTGAAAACTTAGCTATTGAGCTATCAGCTATCACAACCGTTAGTTTCTATTAGCTAGCTGTATCTGCTAAGTGGCTATCTTTATTTTATATTTTTTCCTTCCTTAAAAACTTTTGCGGCTATCGGGGGCGGGGTGGAACATAGGCTAAGGGTTAGTGAAAATTTGCTTCATACACTTGGTTAAGGGTTTAAAATTTTATTGGCTGCTTTTAAGAACGACCCATCATGTTTTGGGATCGATTTGATATTTAAGCGCTGAATAAAGGTTTAAACTTCATTGGTTTCCTACACCAAGTTAAGGGAGTGTTCATGAATACCTTGGTGGGTGGTGGAAAAAATGAGGGGGATCAGAAAAAAAGGTGTCCCTGAAAAGGGGGATCACAACCAAAAATGGTTTTAAACAAAATCCATTTTTTTTGGCACTTCGCGCATACAAAGAAAGGGTCAAACAAATTTCGGCGCTTCAAGCACTAACTCGTGAACCCGGTTTATACATGCTAAATGCACGGTCAAATCTAATATTGCTCGGTAACTTGGACATACAGGGGTATCAAGAAAAAACATCACCATAAAAGGGGGATCAAGAAAAAAATAACGGGTGTTTGGGGGCGGGGGGTGGGGGTCAAGAAAAAAAATATGTCCGAGGCTCAAAAATTTCCACCCCACCCAAAGTATTTATGAACACTCCCTAAGGTGTTTAATTTATTTTGATAACAAACCCCGAACAAACATGTGTTTGGGGAGCGATTTGATGTTTTAATGGTTGATGAGGGTATCATTTTATCGACTTTTTAAGAACGACCTATCGTGCTGTGATTCGTGACTGTGGTGTGGGTGATGGGTGAGTGAGCGGGTTTGGGGGGGGGGGTGCTGTGATTCGTGACTGTGGTGTGGGTGATGGGTGAGTGAGCAGTGGGGAGGGGGAGGTGTTTATCCTTTTTTTGATGTATGCGACAGCCTTTTTTGGTGCGACTGTGGTGTGTGACTGTGGGTGATTTCTTTTAAATTTTTTATGTCTTCTTTATGATATTGTTGTTTAATGTTTTAATATTTGTATGTTAATGTATTTTTAAATCTGTCAATAATGTACAATTTGGCCGTTTGGCCACGACACATTATCAATAAAAATGAAATGAAATGAAATGAAAGGAAGATATGCATTTCAATATAATCAGACCATTTTTACATTTTTATTCATATATGACCTTTGACCTTCGATAGCGGCCACCCGTACAGGCTGCGACACGGCAGCAACATAAACTATTGACTCTTTGCACCCGACTAAACTAATCTGATCATCAAACCTTATGTACCATCTCAGCTGATTAAACCTTCTGGGCTCCCGGCCTAAAGTCAGTCATTGAGTCAGTCACAGACATGACAGATGCGGCTATATAGGCTGATATGCGACTATAGGCTGATCTTCGGCTAGGGTAGGTGTGGGTAATACGGGACCGTAAGGTAATACGGGACCGTAAGGTAATACGGGACCGCATCACTGAAATCTCATCTACAGCCGTCTGGCATTACTAGCACTTAAAATAGCGCCCTCTATAGATAGATCAAACCCTTAGTGAATTTCTTGACTATTATCAAAGCTACCGGAAGAAATACCAGCCAGAAAACCACCAGAACCTGTCAAGGGTATACACCACCAATGCACTATGGGATAGCACGTCCGGTAAACGTTTATCACAGCAATAGTTCCTTTTTGCGGTACAAATTGCGAGATTTTGACATACTTTTTTCAATTATATCTATTAGTTTTGGGTATTACACATTTTTATGAGTGTGCACAGTACATATTTCCAAAAAAATCGCACTAGTTTGAACATTTTAAAGTTTTAAACGACTGTAATCGGCGGAAGGTCCGTCCTGGGTTTTGGGGCGTAAATAAAGGGCCGAAATCGCTACATCAAATTCATCGCATAATATTGAAAAATCTAGTCCGACACTTTGCTATTTCCTTTTGATATGTTTTGCGGACATCCCTTAGGAATAATCTCTGTAAATGTCATATAAGGATGTATGGGATAACTCCAGTTAGAGCCGATTGTTTGACCCCTACTTTGCACGTAGCGTCTATGGGGAGTGCATTGGTGGTGTATACCCTTGAAGCTGCGGGCTCCAACTGGGCATGTAGGTACCAAAAGACGTTGGGCATCATCAAAATTCTCAATGAAATCTCATATATACATGATGATCAACACGCGGGGCAATGTCTAGTTAGGCCTACATTGTTTAATCCTTTCAAAAATCGTTTTTAATCATCTAAATGTTGTCGTTTTCTTTGGAGGTTTTCAACAAGAAACACCTTGAAAAAGCCAGGACATTTTAGATTTCATATGATGAATCAAACACGAGTTCGAATTAAAACTCATGAGTTTTTTATTGTTTTAAACGAGTAAACGATCAGTAAGGTTGAGTCGCGACTTTCTTTGACACGGTCAAGTTCTCAAACACAATTTCACTTCCAATGCAAATTGGATTAAACATGTTAAAAAAGCCGGGCTATTGGGGGGGGGGGGGGGGGGGGGGGGGGTCGATAAGGAGTCTATTAAAGTTCTTTCTAGTGATCTATGTGTTTTTGAATGATGATAAATAGTAGGCCAGGAGCACTGAGAGGGGTCCTTTGGGTTTCACTCATGTCAAAAGACGCTTTAAAGCTAGTGGATTAAATGAAACTGCATGTCGGGCGTAATTGTCGGGTCATATTATATGCGTTTCAGCCATCTGAATGTTAGGCCTACTCGCCTATAATGATCTTAAATTCAGACTAGAGCGGTTCTCGGGCTTCGCGGTTCGCGGGTTTTGCGGTTATCGGGTTGCATGGTTTTTGGTTGAGCGGTTTCGGTAGACATGTTTAATGTGGTTGGTACTTTAGGATCCCAGCGGAACCAGATTCGATGACTGTCACACTCACATTGTTAGCGATGTGTTGTTATAATGGATAGTTTGATTCTCGAAATGTCTTTAAACATTTGATTTGAAAATTATCCATCATTTCATTCATCAAAATAATAAACAAAAATAATAAAAATAAGCTTACTTAAAAACACCTTTTCGGCTAAATCACGATTATTTAATGTAAACTTATATTGGAGATAAAATTTGAAATGCGAACATCATTTGATACGTCAAATGTGTTGCGGTTTGATCAGTTCATACACATACTTTACACGTAGCTCAAAAAGTGAAATCATATCAAAAAAATCAAATCGGGACACATTTTATGGTGTCCGTCACTTTTTTAGGCTAAATTGACGGAATTTTTTTCTCCATCAAATTTGTTGCGGTTTGACCAGTTAGCTACACAGACTTTATACGTAGCTCATAAAGTGAAATCATATCTAAAAAATCAAATCGGGAGACATTTTATGGTGTCACTCATTTTTTAGGCTAAATTGCCGGATTTGTTTTCTCCGTCAAATATGTTGCGGTTTGACCGGTTAGCTACACAGACTTTATACGTAGCTCAAAATGTGAAATCATGTCCAAAAAGTCAAATCAGGACACATTTTATGGTGTCTGTCATTTTTTAGGCTAAATTGTCGGATTTGTTTTCTCCGTCAAATGTGTTGCAATATGACCGGCTAGCTACACAGACTTTATATGTAGCTCAAAATGTGAAATCATATCCAAAATATGAAATCGGGACACAATTCATGGTGTCCACCATTTTTTAGGCTAAATTGCCGGAATGTTTTTTCTCCGTCAAATGTGTTGCGTATTGACCCGTTAGCTACATACGCAGCTCAAAAAATGAAATCATATCCAAACAATGAAATCGGGACACATTTTATGGGGTCTGTCATTTTTTAGGCTAAATTGCCGGAATTATTTTTTCTCCGTCAAATGTGTTGCAGTTTGACCCGTTAGCTACACAGACTTTATACGAAACTCAAAATGTGAAATCAAATCCAAAAAATCAAATCGGGACACATTATTATGGTGTCCGTCATTTTTTAGGCTAAATTGCAAGATTTCTTTTTCTCCCAGTCAAATGTGTTGCGGTTTGACCCGTTAGCTACACAGACTTTATATGTAGCTCAAAAAGTGAAATCATATCCAAAAAATCAAATCGGGACACTTTTTATGGTGTCCGTCATTTTTTAGGCTAAATTGCCAGATTTTTTTTTCTCCGTCAAATGTGTTGCAGTATGACCGGCTAGCTACACAGACTTTATACGTAGCTCAAAATGTGAAATCATATCCAACAAATCAAATCGGGACACATTTCATGATGTCCGCCATTTTTTAGGCTAAATTGCCGGAATGTTTTTTTCTCCGTCAAATGTGTTGCGGTTTGACCCGTTAGCTACACAGACTTGATACGCAGCTCAAAATGTGAAATCATGTCCAAAAAATCAAATCAGGACACATTTTATGGTGTTTGTCATTTTTTAGGCTTAAATTGTCGGATTTTTTTTCTCTCCGTCAAATGTATTGCAGTATGACCGGCTAGCTACACAGACTTCATACGTAGCTCAAAATGTGAAATCATATCCAAAAAATCAAATTGGGACACATTTCAAGGTGTCCGCCATTTTTTAGGCTAAATTGTCGGAATGTTTTTTTCTCCGTCAAATGTGTTGCGGTTTGACCCGTTAGCTACACAGACTTTATACGCAGCTCAAAATGTGAAATCATGTCCAAAAAATCAAATCAGGACACATTTTATGGTGTCTGTCATTTTTTAGGCTAAATTGTCTGATTTTTTTTTCTCCGTCAAATGTGTTGCAGTATGACCGGCTAGCTACACAGACTTTATACGTATTACTCAAAATGTGAAATCATATCCAAAAAATCAAATCGGGACACATTTCATGGTGTCCGCCATTTTTTAGGCTAAATTGCCGGAATGTTTTTTTCTCCGTCAAATGTGTTGCGGTTTGACCCGTTAGCTACACAGACTTGATACGCAGCTCAAAATGTGAAATCATGTCCAAAAAATCAAATCAGGATACATTTTATGGTGTCTGTCATTTTTTAGGCTAAATTGTATGATTTTTTTTTCTCCGTCAAATGTGTTGCAGTATGACCGGCTAGCTACACAGACTTTATACATAGCTCAAAATGTGAAATCATATCCAAAAAATCAAATCAGGACACATTTTATGGTGTCTGTCATTTTTTAAGCTAAATTGTCAGATTTTTTTCTTCTCCGTCAAATATGTTGCGGTTTGACCGGTTAGCTACACAGACTTTATACATAGCTCAAAATGTGAAATCATATCCAAAAAATCAAATCAGGACACATTTTATGGTGTCTGTCATTTTTTAGGCTAAATTGTCAGATTTTTTTCTTCTCCGTCAAATATGTTGCGGTTTGACCGGTTAGCTACACAGACTTCATACGTAGCTCAAAATGTGAAAAAAATCCCAAAAATTCAAATCGGTACACATTTTATGGTGTCCATTCATTTCTTTAGGCTAAATTGCTGGACATTTTTTTTCTGCGTCAAATGTGTTGCAGTTTGACCCGTCCCTTATGAAAATCGCAATCAATTCTGCAACCTTGCGCAAGGTTAAATTTGGAAAAATACAACCTTGCGCAACCAGTTTGGTTGTTCTGAGAAGGTTGCGCAACCTTGAAGCAATCATCCACAACCTTTGTGCAACCTTGCGACAAACTTGTGCAACCTTACGCAACCGTGCGACAACCTGTGACAAACTTGTGCAACCTTACGCAACCGTGCGACAACCTTGTGCAACCTGGTACCACCTTGCTGCAATCACATTTTGGTGATTGCATTCATTTTCGTAAAGGGAATACAGTACACAGACTTTATAAGTAGCTCAAAATGTGAAATCATCCAAAAAATCACATCGGGACACATTTTATCATGGTATCCATCATTTTTTAGACTAAGTCGATATCCCGGGGCCCATTTTGGGACCCGAGATTCCCAAAATGTCTCTAAACATTTGATTCTGGAATTATCCATCATTTCGATCATTCATCAAAATAAAAAAAATAAAAAATAATAATAAGCTTATTTTAAAAAAAAATTGTCGGCTAAATCACGATTATTTAATGCACATTTAATGTGGAGATTCATTTGAAATTGATTTATTTTGTATTTAATCTGTGCATTATTTTTACTCTTTCGCTAAAATGTGATTCTTCGCCGGCTTTTTGATAACAATCGATTGTTGTTGAATAGGGCAGGATTTGTTTATATAGATTGAGTGGTTTTGACCTTCCTTTCTTTGGCGGGAGTTTTGAATATTACTTATGAGGTGTGGAGTTCATTGTTTGAAATGCTAGTAGTACAAGAGAGAACAGCTGTAAAAATGAAATATGTGAGCCAAAATATGAAATTACGTTTTTCATCGTTTTTCGATTATGTCTTGCCACAGCGGAACGAAAAATGATATCTCAATGAAATGAACGGAATAAGTATGAACAATTTTCACCATCATATCGCAAGTGATTTAAACACTATTTGTTTTATATTTATTATACATTTTTGAAACCCGGTATAGATCATTCTGGGACACCCTGTATAGCAGTAAAATGAATTATATGCATGTTTTGCAATAAACTTTTTTACATTTTGTAATTCACGTAGCATGTAGGTTAGCTTATGTTTTATAATAATGTTTTGATCAACTGTAATTTCAAATGTAAACCTTCTATAGATGCTGCAATATATAATGAAACTGTTATGGTGTATAACTTGCAATATAATTTAATCATGCAACCCTGCGCGTGATTCCTATTTTATGTAAGGGAGCACATCAAAACTCGACCGCACGGCAACCGCCAGTTCCGCCCGGTTGGACCGCATATCATTGTTTAGAACAATAGAAACCAGCTGCAACCGCACGGAACCCCCACGGAACCGGCGGTTGTCGGGCGGTCGAGCTTTGATGTGCTCCCTAACATACTGTTTGTTTCAACACATGTTCATACCAGTACTAAATTTTCGTTTCTGGATTTGCGCATTGCATACATCCAGAAATTATGAAGATCTTTAAAGTTCTTGGGCAAAATAATAGTTTAATTGATAGTAATACAATATTGTGTAATTGATTGTTACTTTATCATGATTATGCTTGTTTTGATTCCAAGTTTGGAACGAATATTTTTCTCTGTATTTGGAATGTATTGATACATACACGGTATGCCATTTAGATAGGGCCTTGTCTTTAAATATATTGACATTGTATGTTCTGATGGTAATGCCCTATATTTTGTAATTACATTTCGTACCATTAGTATTCTGATTAATATAACTTTATTTATGCATTTGAATATATGTGCATGCTTTACGAATTATCATTGACCCATTTATTTTGAACCCATTAGGTGACCCCGAAACATATGACAACACTCTTTTTTTTGCCTATTCCGTATAAATTACATGGTTTGTTCATAAGCGTGGTCTTGTTTTAAAACAAATTCATTCCTGATCCACTTCCTTTTGACTAACACTGTATGTAACCTTATGTAGACATACTCATGTGATATATGCATTTGTACACACATAGACATTATGCAAATGTATTGAATATGCACATACAAATGTAACGTTGCACATGTTTATATGCAAATTATTATGATGTATATGATTTATATATGTAAATATGATTTATATAATATGCAAATGGAATGTATATCAGACAGCGCTAGTGGTGATGTAAACCATGTAAATAATAAAGTTAAAGACAATCTTGCGCCTCACTTTTATTTTGTCTTGCATGCTGCTTGTTTAAATACCCAAGTAGGCCTAGTTGCTTAGTTCACAAAAACCATCGGTGATATTTGATTTTTAGATGTTGCTCAATATGGAAACACTCAGACATCATCTAGTTACTTGCAGAAAATCTGAAAATTGCTATTGTATTTTGATAGTGAACATTGAATAGAATGTAATTGGAAGCACCGATCGACTTGCAGAGAATGAATCAAAGATGGATCCGAAAGGGAAAGGGAACTCCACGATGATCCGAGACGAGGGGCAATACAACCTCACTCACGTTTTCGATGATATTTTATCATCTGGTCAAAAATCTCCAGATGATAAATCAACTGGCAAATCCAAGACTGCAAAAGCGTCGTAGTCGTCAAGATCACTACTGTACCAAAAGTGTTGACAAAGGAAACAGACGATATCCGAAACGTACACGTAAGTATACTTTACTCTGGATCAGTATAATGACTTTTCCATATAAGAATACTCCCCCAAACCACCTTTTTTTAAATTTCCTTTCATGGTCCTAAAATATATTCGGGGTGTGTTACAAAAAATAATGTTGGTATGCTAAGGGGTTATTCAAGATTGCGTCCAAAATGGCCGCCAAAAATTGTCAAATTTCATAAACGACATATCACACAAAACGTATGATTAAAGTACAGTTTAACAGTGGGATGTATGTTTTAGACCACTAGAAACTCATACCTAGTACTTTTGCTTTGTTACAATACTGTACGATGAGAGCATAGTTTTACCAATGGGATTTATATAATAGACCACTAGAATTTCATATCCAGTACATTTCCTTTGTTAAAATACTTTAAACTAAGATGGCCGCCAAAATGACCACCATTAATGGTCAAATTCCATAAAATTGCATATCAACCAAAATGTATGATGAGAGCATAGTTTTAACCATGGGATTTATGCAATAGAACACTAGAAACTCATATCCAGTACATTTGCTTTAATAACATCTGGATACAACTCCGCGAACAACAACAAAACACGCTAGCTTGAAATAGCTTGAATGTTGTCCATAGCATCATGACAGTAACTTTAGCATACCTAAATACTACCTGGGCTCAAAACACATGGATATGCACCCACAAGGTGAACACTGCCAGGAAACATCATTGTTCATAATAACATAAGAATGACAAGGAGTTTATCGAAGGCAACTTCTTGACACTGTGCGGCAATAAAAGACACCAACGATATCGATTTACATTGAGTGCCTGGATTAATTAAAAAGTTCCCGGTAAATCTCAAACAGTATCATGCGTCATGTCGTGTGGTGCTGGAATGGGAAAGACGACATTGAATATTGTCGGGTGGAATCGTCTGGCGTTATATTAACAGTTACATGAATAACGTTGAGTTTAATGCCAAGCTTGTTCCGTATTTCATATAACTGACACAGTCAATCATATCATTAGGAATCGAGCGAATTTAAATTTAGAATTTGGTATTATCATGTATTCATATTTATGTTTTTTATTTATAATAGTATCTGTGTTTGACTTGCAATTGTTAATAAATAACTTTGATGCTTCGACATCAAAAAGAGCATAACTCGAAATTAATTTCTCAAAAAGAGCATAACTCAAAATTATTTTCTTGCAGGTCGTATTGAACTTACATGGTTTTCATTGTTTGTAAATGTACATGTGGGCGATTCCATAAAAATACGACATGATGAACCCCAAATTAGAAATTGCACCCACAATTGTAATTTGCCCTCGCATTATTCATTAGCCTCTTCATGACATCATACGCATACGTGTGTAAGATTCCAGCGCGCGTATAAAAGGCGTTCGCACGGGCAATAAAAACCGTCACGCTGCATAAACATCATGCTGGTGAATTATAAATCGTTCATTTATCTTTGTGCTGTTAAATGTCATCGCGTATCTGTAAGTGTTCGTACCTTATTATCTCGCCTCGCGTGATTTCAATGCTACGGTTTATCATATCATGGGTATAAAATTCCCACGGAATCAAAGACGAATTCCACTCCAGCATCAACGAATATGGTACGCCTCAGGCGTCATAAAATGGCAAATTAAAAATGACGTCGAGTTTAGAAAAATGACGCGACGGCGAGTTTAAAAAAAAGACGCCGAGTTTAAACAAAATGACGGTGAGTTTAAAAAAATGAAACCGAGTTTTAAAAATATACGGCCAGATTGTTTTCGCGTCCAGATTCTTGATCGTGTCCAGATTTCGCGTCGAGAAGAGCCAGTAGACGGGATCAAAATAGCTCGATATAGTTCCGGAGCACTATCTATTTATTAACATTCATTATTTATTTGTCTAACCGTAACTCTAACCCTTCTCTGACTTTTTCTCTTTTCCGATACTTTGTTTTTGCCAATATTCCATGATTTCTCTCTTGTTTGTTTGTTATGTATCTTACTTTTTCAGTTATAAGCTCCTGAGTTTTGGAGCGACTTTCTGGGCACGCTGTATTTTCTCTATTTCAAGTTGTCTCATTCCATGTTCAAATTTGACTTGAACAAAAGAAAACAACTATTTTACATGGTTTAGGTCGATACAAATTCGTAGTCTCAGATTGGTTACATACATGAGGTTTATCCAGAAAAGACGAGGACCTCAAAACTATATCACGATTTATATTAATTTAATTATGGTCACAGAAAACCGAATCATAACTTTTATTTTGTAATTATTATGTATTATCATATGTAATATATAAGTATGAGATAAGGTATCGTTTTAAGGCCTATTTTGAACTGTTTGTTTGACTATTTGAACATATCACTTTCCACGCGGCAACACATTTAATCCTATACAAAGCAGAATTTTCAGAAACTATTCCTAACATTATAGTCTATCTCATGGATTACTAAACCAATACAAGGCATGTTTGTACTTATTTCAATGCATTTCTCACAGTGATTCCAAATATGGTAATGACATACATATACAATAATTTTGACATTTTCTAAACATTTTGTGAACTTTTGGAATGTCATCTGCAGACGCCTGCCGCGTGGAAAGTGTTAATTTTCTCATTACCAATTCTACATGTATATATATTAGGCTGTTCGTATATGATTAGTATACAGGGTGTCTTAAACAAATTGGACTCTGTTTCTAATTGAATTTAATAATTGTTAAACCGTGATCAATTTGTTTTGATTGTAAAATACAACCGATAAAGATCAAATCCTTAATATATGAGAAAAATCCATCTTCATTAAAGGGGGTGTGGACTCTCAGGTACAGCCTCTGTAAAACTGCCGTAACTTCTTCAATATTCATTTAATCTTTATAAACGTATACAGTTTTTTGCAGAAAAGGGTTCCATGAATCTAACCATGATAATGATATTGACCATTTTGGATTTTAAAAAAATAAAAAAACACCTTTTTTGACCCATTTTAGGTTTGGAAAAGATAACTCAAAATATATTTTGTTAAATTTTGTCATACTAGTTTTATGATAATCATGATAACATTCCCCAGGAGCGGTTTTTTTAATATCTTATTTTTTATTTATTGAGTAATTTGAGTTACACCCCAAAAAGTGCCAACAAATGAGATTTTTTTTACCGCCAAAATCATGAAAATCACCATTTTTGGGACTTTTTGGTCTGTAACTCAAAAAATAAAAAATAAGATATAAAAAAAAAACGTTCCTGGGGAATGTTACCAGGATTATCATAAAACTAGTATGACAAAATTTAACAAAATATATTTTGAGTTATCTTTTCCAAACCTAAAATAGGTCAAAAAACATGTTTTTTATAATTTTTTCCAAAATGGTCAATTTCATTATCATGGTTAGATTCATTGAACCCTTTTCTGCAAAAAACTGTTACATTTATAAAGATTAAATGAATATTGAAGAAGTTACGGCAGTTTTACGGATCAATTATCAATTATGAATTATGAAGTATGTGGAATGGTCATCACACAGTAACAGTGAAGTAACATTAAAGTTCACAATTTTTAAAAAGAGCAATTCTACCTTTTATTATACTATTGCAGAAGTTAATGTTGTATCAAGTAAAAGTTCTCCTGTCTATTAAAACAATTATATGTTAGAACATTGTTGTTCAATCACGATTGGACATGTGCAATTGAGGGTCATTTGATTTTAACTTTCTTAATTTACAACTCAATGGAACATCCACTGTTGGTTTAAGAATATTTTAATTAGCGTAGAATATGCATACATCTGAGTTGTGATCAATTAGCCAGTATTGATTTGAGCTAGAATGAAATCAGGGATACTATTAATTTTGGGATAGGAAAGTCCTAACGTACGTAGCGAAAACGGACCCTTTTGCATATTTGAATAAATTATGGTAATCGTCCGGAATGCGTCCGTGACCGGCGTTTAACGCGTTTAACAATGTTTAACCAGGTTTAACGGAACTGTTAGTCAGCATAGGTTTGGGGGCGCTGTAGATTTACACAGACGACGGTGGCCACGCGAAACCTACATTTTGAATTCGTAGTGAATAACACGTAATCGCGAATATTAAACTTATCATTTTGACAAATTCATCATAATTAGAAGAATTTTTATCGTTAACCGGGCGATGACTGTTAAAAATAATTCAAAATGGTGCACTCCCGTTGCCATATTGGGTCGTCTGAGAGACGCGTGGCCAGCGTCGCGTCGTCTGCTACAATTACGCCTTATCGGTAGAACAGCGCCACCAATTCTATGCTGACTAAGTTCAATTTAAAAGTGGACCCGATCGGCAAGCTCAGTGGCACACCCGTGATGAAATGTTATACCAAAATAATTTCTATTGACTGATAGAGATGATTTTACAATGTTTCTGAATTTTGCAACGTATTGAAACGAAACCATGCTCTTTTAACTGACAGTACATATAGATCCATTGTACAATCCAGTAAATGACTTGATTTACGCAAATTATGTTAACGTTCTTAGTTTTCATTGGAATTGAGGATTTCATAATTATAAATTGAGCTTTACATCGAAACTAATTTGTTCATTTTCAGAGTCACTAGATACAATGAATAATGCACTGTAAGAAGTATACAATTGGATCAAATGTAATATACAGGGTGTATCCAAAAAAAAATAGGACTCTGTTTCAGGGCGGTTTTTTTACCTTTTCAAAACCACTGGACCATATCCAATTCACCTTTGGTGCAAAGCATATTAATAATATGATAATATTCTGAAAATCTGAGATTAATCCAAGAATAAGGCATGAATATTTCTGTGCAATTCTCAATGTTGCTAAGTGTTCTCATAAGAAAGCCTCAGTCATGAAAGTTGCGGTAGGGAGCGCCAATCATGCCAAAAGTGTGTTTATACCCATCATTGACAGAGAAAGACATATATTTAAAAATGGGACTTGGAAGTCAACTTCAATTTCTGCCATAAGCATGATAAGAATAAGAATAAGATTAAGAATAATTAAGCATGAATTTAAGAATAAGAATAAATTCCCTTTTAGCATATTTGAATATGTAATCTTCCACTGTAATGTTACTCTACCTTTACTGTGTGAATTACCATTGTATATACTACAAAATGGGTTGACTTGCTTAGTTGGTCACACTTTCCGTAATTGATGATGGATTTTTCTCAGGCTTTTCAGGATCACAACTTTATAAGTTGTACTTGACCAATAAAATCAAATTGGTCATGGTTTAGTGGTTATAATAAGGATTAAATCCATGCTGAAAGAGAGTCCTATATTTTTTTTGATACACCCTGTATTATGCTTCTAAAACGAATCTTATGCTACTTGGAACAACCTATATTTATCGTTCAATTCAATTAGATCGTTGTAAATTAACGAGAATAACGAACACAGCGTTTTTAGGCATGACTATCATATATATAGATGAAAATTTGACATGGAAATCGAGTTATTAATTTCTTTTGGCAAGTTGTATTCCTGAAATCTGGGTGTTTTGAACAAGGACGAGCACCTCTTGCGCAAAATTTCATTGTATCAGTTTCACATTTCTCTTATAACCTTACTTATCATATCGAAAACTGTTATGGAGTAGTGCATATGTGAAGTATCTGACAAAAATATTCAAACTTCAAAAACGAGCTATAAGAATAATTTCAAATAGCTCCTACTACTAAAATCATTGTTTGACAAAATATAATTATCTGAATATTTTCTAATTATACAACAAAAAGTACTTTCATGTACAAGTATAAGAATATTTTTCATTCGCTATAATTTGATCATGTATACCTACTGAATTAGGGAGCTTCAATAAATATGATACTAGATAGAAACTTATATATTTGCCCGTCTGTAGGACACGATTCAACATCTGAAACATTGTTTTAAACAAGTTATAACTTATAAGTTATTAAAAATAAAAACATTGAATAATCTTCAAAATAAAATTAGGTGGGAGGGGATGTGAAACATATTATTCTTTATCTGGCCTTACTATTACCACTTATGAAAAGTGATAATCAACGATGTATTGGGTTAAACAAAATTTAGAAATTGCATGGGAAAACTGTACAGCTGGTGTGAAAATCAAATAAAGGGAACAATGGTTATAAGAAGGTGAAAAGAGTATCATATATTTCTTAAATCTTAGAATTAGAAAAAAGGTACGGATTTATTCAATTGTAATTGTTCTCTAACAACTTTAAGCAAACACTGTATTGATATTTTAAACAAACTGCCATCGTTTTACAAAATGATGATACAAATATGGTTCAAATGTAATACGGTTAAACAAATAAAGCATACAAAAAAATCATAACAACCAAATAATTTGGAACAATGAGCACATTAGATACAATGGATAAAATCAGGGATCATTAAGATTAATCAACTATATGGTAAAAATGGCAACATGTTAGGCCTATATGGAATATTTAGCTCTTATCAATGTTACTTCATAGATTTTAAATGTGTCAAACATCCTCATACAGAAGATGTGTGTATGTATTTTAAAAGTTGTACTGATAGATATATATACATATAAGACAACAGTAATTTTGTTTAAAAAAGAACTGATGAAAAAGTTTCTGTGATTCCAATATGCCAACATTTCTGGCAGAGAAAATATCTTAACTTTGCATTTAAATTGAATAACATATGGAATAATATAATATTCTATCTACAACAAGTGAGTGCAGATTGATTTCAATCAAATGGAAAATCAGTAGTAATATCTGTCCTACAAAAACTCGTTCGCATAAAATGAAAAAAAAAGACAATTATGATGTATGTGATATATGTAATGCAAAAAGATTATGTAGAACACTTTTTCAAATACAAACAATATTGTTAGAAGCACACAACATAAGTTTCAGCAGCGGGGCCAGGGGTGCCCCCTCCCCTAAAGAAGGAGGAAAAAGAGGAAAAAAGAAAGAAGGGGAGAAAGAAAGAAAAAAGAAAAAAGGGAAATAAAAACAAATGGAAAGAAAAAGTTATGTAAAATCTTACCGACAAAACACGTTTGTAGCCTAAAATGTGACGATTTTAGATTTTTTTTTGACACAATGATGCGTCCGACAGTTTCAGTAGGCTTCGCCCCCTGATCTGGACCCCGACAAGGGGCTTCGCCCATGGACCTTAATCGTCTGCGCTCCTCCTATTCAGTAACCCTGGCTATCAGTACTGACTTTTAATCAAATTGATCATCGGGTAACCAAACCGTTGAAAGCAATACCACTTAAATTACGAACAAATTTCTATGGCGGATACACAGAAAATGGAAAGACAACTCTCGATTTACCCTCACGGCACGTTTATAACCCCGACACTGTATATTAATTTATGAATGAATCTTGATATTGGCTCAGCTATACGAAAATAAAGGATTTAAAGAAGCAGTGACTTTGAGATACACGGGACGGCTAAGTCGGTAATTTTTGTTGAAGCTATGTGTGTTTCCATTAAAATCGATCATAAGGAAGCATCATAAAAGACCACTAAGCCTCTAGCGCTGTCATAAAATAACCCCTCAACAGTTATAAATAGCCCGACACTCTCACTCCCAAAAACTATCATCGATCTGAAAAGATGCACTAATTGTCCCGAGAGCTCGTGGGTTCGAGTGTAGGTGTAACAAAACAGAGTGAAACAGTTGTATAAAATACTTTTTAAACAGTATTACGTAAATCGCGTCGGTGAATTCATGCAATGATTTCAGTTGTTAAAATTGTTGAAGGATTTGAATTTCCATCGATGCGTTTTTTCTAAGTTTAATATATCCTCACATCTAGTATGAGAAACAATTTGTTGTCGCAACAGACTATACTAGTACCCCTGTTAATTACCGGGCTTTTCAAACATGTGAGTCATAAAGGTGCGAGCGAGACAGACATATCACGCGTTTTCTACACAATTCAAAAGCGATGATAATCCCTTCTTTTGATTATCTCTGACAGAAGGTACGCTTCGCCAAGGAATAGTAAAGCTCAGTGGCGGATCCAGGAAAATTTGAGGGGGGGGGGGGTCCCAAAGAAATGAAATTTTGCCGGTACCATCCAAGCGGTGCACAGCACCGCCCTCCGAGCTATGCTCGGACAGGGGGGTGTCTGAGTGGGGATGTGCCCCCCTCAGAAGTAGAATTTTTTTCAATTTTCGAACTCATTTGGTGCGATCTGGTGTATACTTTTGACCAACATTTTATCGAAAAGCCACCTCTTCATTTCCAATAAATATTTTTTTTATCAATGCACGAAAGAAGTTGAGCATATTATACTGATATATTTTGGATTTAAGTATAGATGATTTAAAAGCTCGAACAGGGGGGAGTCTGAGGGGGGATGTGCCCCCCTCATAAGTAGAAATTTTTTCAATTTTCAAACTCATTTGGTGCGATCTGGTGTACATACTTTTGACCAACATTTTATCGAAAAGCCACCTCTTCTCTTCATTTCCAATAACTATTTTGTTTTTTATCAATGCCTGAAAGAAGTTGAGCATATTATACTGATATATTTTGGATTTAAGTATAGATGATTTAAAAGCTCGAACAGGGGGAGTCTGAGTGGTGATGTGCCCCCCCCCCCCCCCCCCCCCCTCTCTCTCTCTCTCTCTCTCTTTCTTCTTCCTCTCTTTTTTTTCTTTCTTTTTTTTTTCCTTTTTTTTTTCTTTCCCCCCCCCTTTTTTTTTTTTTGGTAGAGGGGGGGGGGGGGGGGGGGGGGGGCGGGCCCGTCGTGCACCCCCCCTGTATCCGCGCCTGGTAAAGCTTACCTGCAAAACATATTTATTTTAACAATTTAACACTTTCCACGAGGCTATGGGTTTTACAATATACGAGGAACATTCGGTAATTTCCTGCAACAATACAAAATCTGTAAACCGTGATATATTACAATAGAATAAACTTTGGAGACTTATACTATTATATATGGGCGATTCCATGAAAATGTGACGGAGCAAAAAAACTGAAAATTGCTCCAAAAGATTTATTTGTACCTCTATGTTGTTCAAAGCTCATGCAAAGGTTCAGGAAAAAATTGTTACAACATTTGGCTAATGTTTACTATGAAAAAATTCTACTTTTCTTACCCCCAAAATGGTAACACGTGTTACCGGAGCAACACTTTTTTGAAAATATTTACTTTATTGATTTGGTTTTAATTTACGCCACTTATAATTTTAATTCTACTAGTTAGGCCCTATTTAAAAATAGTAAACAATTAGATAAATTCATAACCACCACTCTACAATAGGCCATCAAAATGTCGTAACGCGTGTTATCAAACTCATATTCAGGAAAACGTGCTAAAACCTCAATTTGTCAAGTGTTATTCATCACTATTTATGGTTAAGATGTTAGTTCAATTGCCAAAGTCAAAATTAATTTAGAAATATAATAAAGAATCTAAGGCTAGTAAATTATGGCTGGACAAAGTGTAACGCGTGTTACCGTAACACGTGTTACCGACTATTTTGCATTTTACAAAAAAGTGAGAACTTTAAATCTTGTTATTATTCTAGTTTTATAAACCTTATAAAGGTACTTGCTTACAGTAGTGACCAATTGATTGTAGGTTGGTTAGTTGAAATACACAAGCAAAAGAAAGTTGGGATTTTTTTTAATGCGTCTTTTTTCGTAACGCGTGTTACCGATATTCGGAGCGGTCTTACATTAACATGAGCTAATATTTCATATTGGTGTTAGCATGAGGATCTAGCCTTAAGTCTTGGGTATTACAATACAAAAGATGAAAACTTCATTCAAATTACTTTTACAGTTATAGAGTGGAGAATAAAGAATGGCGTGCTTAAATGTAACGCGTGTTACCGTGGAATCGCCCATATATATATATATTTCCCTATCGTCACGGTCATGGAATTGTGTATGGTCATGTGTTAAAAGCTCGCCTCATTTCGCGTTACACGCGGATTTTGGCTTTCGCGACATGATTTTAACTTTACACATTTGTATACCCCCTGAGGTAGTAAAAGTATACATTTTTTTGAAGGGAAATTGCATGAGGAAACCAATTATGCCATTGAAATTAAAGCACAACCAAGAACTAAAATGGTATGATATATTTTTTATACCTATTATACCCCTATCATTATTTACTTTATATATTTGAATTCCTCATGAAATTACTCATCAGATGATATATAATTGTCAAAGGTTACTAGTAATTATACCGGCTGGTGAATATCTCCAATTTTTATTTTATATATTTTTAGAATTTCCAGAAATATTTTTTAATGATGTACCTTTTCCTGATCTAAACTGCATTTCTGAATTCCTCTAGTTACAAGCTTTCCAAAAATGTATATTTTGCTATCATAGGTTGAAAATTTTCCTGTTTTAGTCATTTTTATAAATCCGGTAAATTGAGGCTGATTATTCATGTTGACTGTGTAGCGAATAGGAAGAAAGCTGATGATCATGGTCTTATCCATAATTGTTGGGAGGCGAGTTCTTAACACATGACCGTATAGCTGTTATCGTTATTAACAAGCACATCACTAATAATAGACGATGTGTTGTCAATTGGTGATTGATGCAAGCACAGTTAGAAAATGGACTTAATTGAGTGCTCTCAATATGAAGCGCGGTAACATGAAAACGTCTTGAAAGGGAACACAGGGAAAGGAAAACGCACGTTAAATTACTGAGCTAACTTTCTAGGGAATGCTTGGACAGACAGAGAAAGGTACGCTATTGAGTGATCATACAAGAAAGCGTTAGAACAGGAGACATACACAATTAACTTTACCCAATTGAAAGTTAATCATGGTTTTATTAATTTAACGACACATCATTTCGATACCGGAATTACAAGTTTCTTCTCTTTTTTGATATTCATAATCACAATGCTCGTAACAGTGCCTATAATTTTATTCTTCCACGTGCAAAATCACAAGCTTGTAACACTTTTTATTTTACTGGCGTTCAAGAATGGAATTCTTTTCCAACAGAAGTTAAACAAATTTGGAAACACGACCAATTCAAACGTACAATAAAGACTCATTTTAGTCAGATTGGTAATAATGTTTTTAACAACTTTGTAGTGGTCTCAACCAAGTTGCATTGTTCTAGTGTGTTTTTATATATCTTAATTGTTTTAATATTGAAATTTGTATTTTATTATTGTCTTTTGAAATGATCCCCAATGGAAAAAAACTGTTCTCTGTACTTGTGTTAATTTGTATTTAATTGTTATTTGTATTTTAATATGTTGAATTATGTCTAAATAAAACAATCAATTTAATAGCATCCAGTAGATTTCAGTATGCTTTCTAAATTTATTGATTCAGTTTTTAGATCTTACGAGTACAATAACAAGAGAAGAGGCAAATAATATAAACAGTGTGTTAAACGTAAATAGATATTTCTATACCCGTATAAAACTGTTATAACAATTACATAAAATCACAATATATACTTATACTTATACTTATACTTACGAATATCTAGCCTTTTCCTTAATATTTATTTCTGCATTTTTGTATTCATGAAGTAGAGCTTATTTACAAACAAATCAAACAGCTGATTACAAGAATTCGCAATTTCATGTTTTGTTTGCACGTAAATAAACGCTACACTGACGTCATCGTCATCTTAATTGAATTCATACCGAAAAAATCAACAAAAAACCGGCATTACTGGGATTCGAACCTGTGATCATTCGGTAGTAAGCCAAAAACCTAACCGTTACACGCTAAAATCTAAGTGGTCTTTTTTTCGTGGTCATTTGGAATCAACCTCGTTTGGGGTTGTTTTGACCACATTAATGTTTTAGAATGATTATTTTGACCACGGTGAACGTTGTCAAATAAATTTGAGTACGGAAAGGGTCACTCATTTTTAAGTTTGGCTAATTTGCATGTTTTACTTGACCTTATATTGGCCAAGTAAAATATGCAAATTGCAATGTACACATGAGCCCATACTGAGCAATTATAGGTCTTGTCTTGTCCAAGCATCTCATCTTGGTAGAGGTCAAACCATTTATTCATTGACACCTTGAATTAGTTCAATTTGTTGATGCATTAATTAACACCATGGCATGTATATTCTTAGGATTCATTACGGCATATTTCTCTCACAAAAGTTTAAGACATCACTACGTACCTTTTGTCAGTGACTGCTCACGATATAGAATCACGTTGCCACTTGCACAGGTTTTCTCTGGCTGCAAAGACATGCAAAAATATCTTTATTTTATATTTTTTCCTCATTGAAAACTTAGCTATTGAGCTATCAGCTATCACAACCTGTTAGCCTATTATATATTAGCTAGCCGTACATTTGCTAAAGGGCTATCTTTATTTTATATTTTTTCTCTCATTGAAAACTTAGCTATTGATCTATCAACTATCACAACCTGTTAGCCGTATCTACTAATGGGCTATCTTTTTATTATAATTTTTCTCTCATTGAAAACAGGTTTTCTCTGGCTGCAAAGACATGCAAAAATATCTTTATTTTATATTTTTTCCTCATTGAAAACTTAGCTATTGAGCTATCAGCTATCACAACCTGTTAGCCTATTATATATTAGCTAGCCGTACATTTGCTAAAGGGCTATCTTTATTTTATATTTTTTCTCTCATTGAAAACTTAGCTATTGATCTATCAACTATCACAACCTGTTAGCCGTATCTACTAATGGGCTATCTTTTTATTATAATTTTTCTCTCATTGAAAACTTAGCTATTGAGCTATCAGCTATCACAACCTGTTAGCTTATATTAGCTAGCCGTATCAACTAATGGTCTACCTTTATCTTATGTTTTTTCCCTCATTGAAAACTTAGCTATTGAGCTATCAGCTATCACAACCTGTTAGCGTATATTAGCTAGCCGTATCTGCCAAGGGATATCTTTATTTAATATTTGTTCTCTCATTGAAAACTTATATATTGAGCTATCAGCTACCTGTTAGCTTATATTATTATATTAGCTAGCCGTATCTGCTAATAGGCTATCTTTATTATATATTTTCCCCCTCATTGAAAACTTAGCTATTGAGCTATCAGCTATCACAACCGTTAGTTTCTATTAGCTAGCTGTATCTGCTAAGTGGCTATCTTTATTTTATATTTTTTCCTTCCTTAAAAACTTTTGCGGCTATCGGGGGCGGGGTGGAACATAGGCTAAGGGTTAGTGAAAATTTGCTTCATACACTTGGTTAAGGGTTTAAAATTTCATTGGCTGCTTTTAAGAACGACCCATCATGTTTTGGGATCGATTTGATATTTAAGCGCTGAATAAAGGTTTAAACTTCATTGGTTTCCTACACCAAGTTAAGGGAGTGTTCATGAATACCTTGGTGGGTGGTGGAAAAAATGAGGGGGATCAGAAAAAAAGGTGTCCCTGAAAAGGGGGATCACAACCAAAAATGGTTTTAAAAAAAATCCATTTTTTTTGGCACTTCGCGCATACAAAGAAAGGGTCAAACAAATTTCGGCGCTTCAAGCACTAACTCGTGAACCCGGTTTATACATGCTAAATGCACGGTCAAATCTAATATTGCTCGGTAACTTGGACATACAGGGGTATCAAGAAAAAACATCACCATAAAAGGGGGATCAAGAAAAAAATAACGGGTGTTTGGGGGCGGGGGGTGGGGGTCAAGAAAAAAAATATGTCCGAGGCTCAAAAATGTCCACCCCACCCAAAGTATTTATGAACACTCCCTAAGGTGTTTAATTTATTTTGATAACAAACCCCGAACAAACATGTGTTTGGGGAGCGATTTGATGTTTTAATGGTTGATGAGGGTATCATTTTATCGACTTTTTAAGAACGACCTATCGTGCTGTGATTCGTGACTGTGGTGTGGGTGATGGGTGAGTGAGCGGGTTTGGGGGGGGGGGGGGTGCTGTGATTCGTGACTGTGGTGTGGGTGATGGGTGAGTGAGCAGTGGGGAGGGGGAGGTGTTCATCCTTTTTTTGATGTATGCGACAGCCTTTTTTGGTGCGACTGTGGTGTGTGACTGTGGGTGATTTCTTTTAAATTTGTTATGTCTTCTTTATGATATTGTTGTTTAATGTTTTAATATTTGTATGTTAATGTATTTTTAAATCTGTCAATAATGTACAATTTGGCCGTTTGGCCACGACACATTATCAATAAAAATGAAATGAAATGAAATGAAAGGAAGATATGCATTTCAATATAATCAGACCATTTTTACATTTTTATTCATATATGACCTTTGACCTTCGATAGCGGCCACCCGTACAGGCTGCGACACGGCAGCAACATAAACTATTGACTCTTTGCACCCGACTAAACTAATCTGATCATCAAACCTTATGTACCATCTCAGCTGATTAAACCTTCTGGGCTCCCGGCCTAAAGTCAGTCATTGAGTCAGTCACAGACATGACAGATGCGGCTATATAGGCTGATATGCGACTATAGGCTGATCTTCGGCTAGGGTAGGTGTGGGTAATACGGGACCGTAAGGTAATACGGGACCGCATCACTGAAATCTCATCTACAGCCGTCTGGCATTACTAGCACTTAAAATAGCGCCCTCTATAGATAGATCAAACCCTTAGTGAATTACTTGACTATTATCAAAGCTACCGGAAGAAATACCAGCCAGAAAATCACCAGAACCTGTCAAGGGTATACACCACCAATGCACTATGGGATAGCACGTCCGGTAAACGTTTATCACAGCAATAGTTCCTTTTTGCGGTACAAATTGCGAGATTTTGACATACTTTTTTCAATTATATCTATTAGTTTTGGGTATTACACATTTTTATGAGTGTGCACAGTACATATTTCCAAAAAAATCGCACTAGTTTGAACATTTTAAAGTTTTAAACGACTGAAATCGGCGGAAGGTCCGTCCTGGGTTTTGGGGCGTAAATAAAGGGCCGAAATCGCTACATCAAATTCATCGCATAATATTGAAAAATCTAGTCCGACACTTTGCTATTTCCTTTTGATATGTTTTGCGGACATCCCTTAGGAATAATCTCTGTAAATGTCATATAAGGATGTATGGGATAACTCCAGTTAGAGCCGATTGTTTGACCCCTACTTTGCACGTAGCGTCTATGGGGAGTGCATTGGTGGTGTATACCCTTGAAGCTGCGGGCTCCAACTGGGCATGTAGGTACCAAAAGACGTTGGGCATCATCAAAATTCTCAATGAAATCTCATATATACATGATGATCAACACGCGAGGCAATGTCTAGTTAGGCCTACATTGTTTAATCCTTTCAAAAATCGTTTTTAATTATCTAAATGTTGTCGTTTTCTTTGGAGGTTTTCAACAAGAAACACCTTGAAAAAGCCAGGACATTTTAGATTTCATATGATGAATCAAACACGAGTTCGAATTAAAACTCATGAGTTTTTTATTGTTTTAAACAAGTAAACGATCAGTAAGGTTGAGTCGCGACTTTCTTTGACACGGTCAAGTTCTCAAACACAATTTCACTTCCAATGCAAATTGGATTAAACATGTTAAAAAAGCCGGGCTATTGGGGGGGGGGGGGGGGGGGGGGGGGGGGGTCGATAAGGAGTCTATTAAAGTTCTTTCTAGTGATCTATGTGTTTTTGAATGATGATAAATAGTAGGCCAGGAGCACTGAGAGGGGTCCTTTGGGTTTCACTCATGTCAAAAGACGCTTTAAAGCTAGTGGATTAAATGAAACTGCATGTCGGGCGTAATTGTCGGGTCATATTATATGCGTTTCAGCCATCTGAATGTTAGGCCTACTCGCCTATAATGATCTTAAATTCAGATAATTGTGAAATGAAAAGATTTTAAAATCGATAATAATGCTTAATTTTCCACTATCTACAGGGTAAACAATACGAGCGGACCTATATAGACTTTTCAGTAATCTAGTCAAAGGCCCTCGGGGAGAAATTTTCTTTAAAAAGCGCATACACGCGCACCTTCGCACCGTTAGAACATGCAATTTTGAAATTTCACGTTTTGACCGTGTTTCTTGTGGAGGCCGTATCTTCAAAACGGAAGCATGAAATGTAATATAACTCGGGAATTTAGCTCAGAATTTCACTGGCAACAATCTGAAATATGTCTCGTTTGCTGTAGACAAAGTGTGTGCTCTTAAAGCTGCGGGCTCCAACTGGGCATGTAGGTACCAAAAGACGTTGGGCATCATCAAAATTCTCAATGAAATCTCATATATACATGATGATCAACACGCGGGGCAATGTCTAGTTAGGCCTACATTGTTTAATCCTTTCAAAAATCGTTTTTAATCATCTAAATGTTGTCGTTTTCTTTGGAGGTTTTCAACAAGAAACACCTTAAAAAAGCCAGGACATTTTAGATTTCATATGATGAATCAAACACGAGTTCGAATTAAAACTCATGAGTTTTTTATTTTTTTAAACGAGTAAACGATCAGTAAGGTTGAGTCGCGACTTTCTTTGACACGGTCAAGTTCTCAAACACAATTTCACTTCCAATGCAAATTGGATTAAACATGTTAAAAAAGCCGGGCTATGGGGGGGGGGGGGGGGGGGGGGGGGGGTCGATAAGGAGTCTATTAAAGTTCTTTCTAGTGATCTATGTGTTTTTGAATGATGATAAATAGTAGGCCAGGAGCACTGAGAGGGGTCCTTTGGGTTTCACTCATGTCAAAAGACGCTTTAAAGCTAGTGGATTAAATGAAACTGCATGTCGGGCGTAATTGTCGGGTCATATTATATGCGTTTCAGCCATCTGAATGTTAGGCCTACTCGCCTATAATGATCTTAAATTCAGACTAGAGCGGTTCTCGGGCTTCGCGGTTCGCGGGTTTTGCGGTTATCGGGTTGCATGGTTTTTGGTTGAGCGGTTTCGGTAGACATGTTTAATGTGGTTGGTACTTTAGGATCCCAGCGGAACCTGATTCGATGACTGTCACACTCACATTGTTAGCGATGTGTTGTTATAATGGATAGTTTGATTCTCGAAATGTCTCTAAACATTTGATTTGAAAATTATCCATCATTTCATTCATCAAAATAATAAACAAAAATAATAAAAATAAGCTTACTTAAAAACACCTTTTCGGCTAAATCACGATTATTTAATGTAAACTTATATTGGAGATAAAATTTGAAATGCGAACATCATTTGATACGTCAAATGTGTTGCGGTTTGATCAGTTCATACACATACTTTACACGTAGCTCAAAAAGTGAAATCATATCAAAAAAATCAAATCGGGACACATTTTATGGTGTCCGTCACTTTTTTAGGCTAAATTGACGGAATTTTTTTCTCCATCAAATTTGTTGCGGTTTGACCAGTTAGCTACACAGACTTTATACGTAGCTCATAAAGTGAAATCATATCTAAAAAATCAAATCGGGAGACATTTTATGGTGTCACTCATTTTTTAGGCTAAATTGCCGGATTTGTTTTCTCCGTCAAATATGTTGCGGTTTGACCGGTTAGCTACACAGACTTTATACGTAGCTCAAAATGTGAAATCATGTCCAAAAAGTCAAATCAGGACACATTTTATGGTGTCTGTCATTTTTTAGGCTAAATTGTCGGATTTGTTTTCTCCGTCAAATGTGTTGCAATATGACCGGCTAGCTACACAGACTTTATATGTAGCTCAAAATGTGAAATCATATCCAAAATATGAAATCGGGACACAATTCATGGTGTCCACCATTTTTTAGGCTAAATTGCCGGAATGTTTTTTCTCCGTCAAATGTGTTGCGTATTGACCCGTTAGCTACATACGCAGCTCAAAAAATGAAATCATATCCAAACAATGAAATCGGGACACATTTTATGGGGTCTGTCATTTTTTAGGCTAAATTGCCGGAATTATTTTTTCTCCGTCAAATGTGTTGCAGTTTGACCCGTTAGCTACACAGACTTTATACGAAACTCAAAATGTGAAATCAAATCCAAAAAATCAAATCGGGACACATTATTATGGTGTCCGTCATTTTTTAGGCTAAATTGCCAGATTTCTTTTTCTCCCAGTCAAATGTGTTGCGGTTTGACCCGTTAGCTACACAGACTTTATATGTAGCTCAAAAAGTGAAATCATATCCAAAAAATCAAATCGGGACACTTTTTATGGTGTCCGTCATTTTTTAGGCTAAATTGCCAGATTTTTTTTTCTCCGTCAAATGTGTTGCAGTATGACCGGCTAGCTACACAGACTTTATACGTAGCTCAAAATGTGAAATCATATCCAACAAATCAAATCGGGACACATTTCATGATGTCCGCCATTTTTTAGGCTAAATTGCCGGAATGTTTTTTTCTCCGTCAAATGTGTTGCGGTTTGACCTGTTAGCTACACAGACTTGATACGCAGCTCAAAATGTGAAATCATGTCCAAAAAATCAAATCAGGACACATTTTATGGTGTTTGTCATTTTTTAGGCTTAAATTGTCGGATTTTTTTTCTCTCCGTCAAATGTATTGCAGTATGACCGGCTAGCTACACAGACTTCATACGTAGCTCAAAATGTGAAATCATATCCAAAAAATCAAATTGGGACACATTTCAAGGTGTCCGCCATTTTTTAGGCTAAATTGCCGGAATGTTTTTTTCTCCGTCAAATGTGTTGCGGTTTGACCCGTTAGCTACACAGACTTTATACGCAGCTCAAAATGTGAAATCATGTCCAAAAAATCAAATCAGGACACATTTTATGGTGTCTGTCATTTTTTAGGATAAATTGTCTGATTTTTTTTTCTCCGTCAAATGTGTTGCAGTATGACCGGCTAGCTACACAGACTTTATACGTATTACTCAAAATGTGAAATCATATCCAAAAAATCAAATCGGGACACATTTCATGGTGTCCGCCATTTTTTAGGCTAAATTGCCGGAATGTTTTTTTCTCCGTCAAATGTGTTGCGGTTTGACCCGTTAGCTACACAGACTTGATACGCAGCTCAAAATGTGAAATCATGTCCAAAAAATCAAATCAGGATACATTTTATGGTGTCTGTCATTTTTTAGGCTAAATTGTATGATTTTTTTTTCTCCGTCAAATGTGTTGCAGTATGACCGGCTAGCTACACAGACTTTATACATAGCTCAAAATGTGAAATCATATCCAAAAAATCAAATCAGGACACATTTTATGGTGTCTGTCATTTTTTAAGCTAAATTGTCAGATTTTTTTCTTCTCCGTCAAATATGTTGCGGTTTGACCGGTTAGCTACACAGACTTTATACATAGCTCAAAATGTGAAATCATATCCAAAAAATCAAATCAGGACACATTTTATGGTGTCTGTCATTTTTTAGGCTAAATTGTCAGATTTTTTTCTTCTCCGTCAAATATGTTGCGGTTTGACCGGTTAGCTACACAGACTTCATACGTAGCTCAAAATGTGAAAAAAATCCCAAAAATTCAAATCGGTACACATTTTATGGTGTCCATTCATTTCTTTAGGCTAAATTGCTGGACATTTTTTTTCTGCGTCAAATGTGTTGCAGTTTGACCCGTCCCTTATGAAAATCGCAATCAATTCTGCAACCTTGCGCAAGGTTAAATTTGGAAAAATACAACCTTGCGCAACCAGTTTGGTTGTTCTGAGAAGGTTGCGCAACCTTGAAGCAATCATCCACAACCTTTGTGCAACCTTGCGACAAACTTGTGCAACCTTACGCAACCGTGCGACAACCTGTGACCAACTTGTGCAACCTTACGCAACCGTGCGACAACCTTGTGAAACCTGGTACCACCTTGCTGCAATCACATTTTGGTGATTGCATGCATTTTCGTAAAGGGAATACAGTACACAGACTTTATAAGTAGCTCAAAATGTGAAATCATCCAAAAAATCACATCGGGACACATTTTATCATGGTATCCATCATTTTTTAGACTAAGTCGATATCCCGGGGCCCATTTTGGGACCCGAGATTCCCAAAATGTCTCTAAACATTTGATTCTGGAATTATCCATCATTTCGATCATTCATCAAAATAAAAAAAATAAAAAATAATAATAAGCTTATTTAAAAAAAAAATTGTCGGCTAAATCACGATTATTTAATGCACATTTAATGTGGAGATTCATTTGAAATTGATTTATTTTGTATTTAATCTGTGCATTATTTTTACTCTTTCGCTAAAATGTGATTCTTCGCCGGGTATTTTCATTTTCGTAACTGATGTAAGCTCTAGTTTCGATAGATTGGTACCAAATCTATAATTTGGGTATCGGGTAAAAGTACTATGTTGGAAGGGAATCATTTTTATGGCCCACTTGGTCCCACCGTCCATGGACTCACTCACATTTTTGGAGACTCAAACTTGTCCTTTTATGTTCTCTTTGGAATTCATGACATTGCTATGAAACTAAGAGCTAGCAAAAGTGGTTCAGAAAAGTCGCATTGGATCTTTTTATTTATGACTAGCAAGTAAACAACTGTGGTATTATATTAATACAAAATCCTGAGAGTGGTATATACGTACTAGTCTCAGACAAAATCTTCGTCGGCCATCTTAAAAAACAATAATCACATTGGTAATTTTGTTTTTCTGTGTAAGCATGTAAGGCTACCGGATTGAATTTCATCCGAATAATAGATGCATATGGGTCAAGAAACAGGTGAGCACTCATTTTTTTAAGTTAAACCTGTCCGATATGTCCGTGAAAAACCGAATTTAGACATTAATTATTATGTTAAAATTAGTCACATGATAGCCTTGTCTTTTTGGTATGGTTCCCCCTTATTCATTTGCCTGAAGAAGTACTGAAAAGAACTACGTGAGCTCATGGTATCAATGAACTCACGCCAGCCGATTTGCTTGAATTATAATTGACTATAACTATCCGCATTCATTAACGTAGGCAAATAACCTTATAAATAGCGTATAAATGACAACAAACACCAACATATTATGCCAGTGAGAAGAATGAGAGGAAAATGATTGATGAAATACAATAAATACAAACACAAACCACATTTTAATTCCATGTAATTCGGGGTCTACTTCTTTATGCGTAGAAACTATCGTAGGGGCGCATCACTATACATCCTAACACATATACCTAAATGTGAAACAGAGAACGTGCCTTGGTTACGGCCCAAAAACATCTTAGTAACGCCTAATTCTGGACCTCAAAAATATGCTCATGCAGTAGGTATCAATATAATACACAACTTATCAAAATTTCCTTCAACCAACGTCCTTACTTTTCAAGATTCTTGTGCCACAAAAAATACGATAAAAAGCCACGATAAAAGGCAGTAACTGGTCCGTGATAACACAACACATACGATAATGTTTTATATCATATATATAATATAATATAAAGCAGTTTACCATCCCACGGTGTTTACAATAGACAATATAACAAACAAATAATAACAACCACCGGCGAATGTCCCAACGAAAAATAAGCAAGGACATTCACCGGCGGGGATTTGAACCCCGGTCTCCCGATCTCTAGACGGGCGCCTTAACCACTAGGCCACCGATAACTTGCTGATAAACGGCAATGTGAATCAGTGCTAAGTGAATAAGCGACGGGGTTATACAATACACACAGCACGATAACATGAGACATTTGGCCAAACACAGTAGGGATCACAAACGTGATGACAAGAGGAAACTGAATAAATAAATCATACAATAATGTTTTATATCATATATATAATATAATATAAAGCAGTTTACCAACCCACGGTGTTTACAATAGACAATATAACAAACAAATAATAACAACCACCGGCGGACAAAAACCCCTAAAAATGGCTACAAATGGAGATGATCAGAATCATGCTACCAAACACAGTATTCGAGACTTGTAGTCATCTCATAATAATTGTGAAATGAAAAGATTTTAAAATCGATAATAATGCTTAATTTTCCACTATCTACAGGGTAAACAATACGAGCGGACCTATATAGACTTTTCAGTAATCTAGTCAAAGGCCCTCGGGGAGAAATTTTCTTTAAAAAGCGCATACACGCGCACCTTCGCACCGTTAGAACATGCAATTTTGAAATTTCACGTTTTGACCATGTTTCTTGTGGAGGCCGTATCTTCAAAACGGAAGCATGAAATGTAATATAACTCGGGAATTTAGCTCAGAATTTCACTGGCAACAATCTGAAATATGTCTCGTTTGCTGTAGACAAAGTGTGTGCTCTTAAAGGGTATACACCACCAATGCACTATGGGATAGCACGTCCGGTAATGGTTTATCACAGCAATAGTTCCTTTTTGCGGTACAAATTGCGAGATTTTGACATACTTTTTTCAATTATATCTATTAGTTTTGGGTATTACACATTTTTATGAGTGTGCACAGTACATATTTCCAAAAAAATCGCACTAGTTTGAACATTTTAAAGTTTTAAACGACTGAAATCGGCGGAAGGTCCGTCCTGGGTTTTGGGGCGTAAATAAAGGGCCGAAATCGCTACATCAAATTCATCGCATAATATTGAAAAATCTAGTCCGACACTTTGCTATTTCCTTTTGATATGTTTTGCGGACATCCCTTAGGAATAATCTCTGTAAATGTCATATAAGGATGTATGGGATAACTCCAGTTAGAGCCGATTGTTTGACCCCTACTTTGCACGTAGCGTCTATGGGGAGTGCATTGGTGGTGTATACCCTTGAAGCTGCGGGCTCCAACTGGGCATGTAGGTACCAAAAGACGTTGGGCATCATCAAAATTCTCAATGAAATCTCATATATACATGATGATCAACACGCGGGGCAATGTCTAGTTAGGCCTACATTGTTTAATCCTTTCAAAAATCGTTTTTAATTATCTAAATGTTGTCGTTTTCTTTGGAGGTTTTCAACAAGAAACACCTTGAAAAAGCCAGGACATTTTAGATTTCATATGATGAATCAAACACGAGTTCGAATTAAAACTCATGAGTTTTTTATTGTTTTAAACAAGTAAACGATCAGTAAGGTTGAGTCGCGACTTTCTTTGACACGGTCAAGTTCTCAAACACAATTTCACTTCCAATGCAAATTGGATTAAACATGTTAAAAAAGCCGGGCTATTGGGGGGGGGGGGGGGGGGGTCGATAAGGAGTCTATTAAAGTTCTTTCTAGTGATCTATGTGTTTTTGAATGATGATAAATAGTAGGCCAGGAGCACTGAGAGGGGTCCTTTGGGTTTCACTCATGTCAAAAGACGCTTTAAAGCTAGTGGATTAAATGAAACTGCATGTCGGGCGTAATTGTCGGGTCATATTATATGCGTTTCAGCCATCTGAATGTTAGGCCTACTCGCCTATAATGATCTTAAATTCAGATAATTGTGAAATGAAAAGATTTTAAAATCGATAATAATGCTTAATTTTCCACTATCTACAGGGTAAACAATACGAGCGGACCTATATAGACTTTTCAGTAATCTAGTCAAAGGCCCTCGGGGAGAAATTTTCTTTAAAAAGCGCATACACGCGCACCTTCGCACCGTTAGAACATGCAATTTTGAAATTTCACGTTTTGACCATGTTTCTTGTGGAGGCCGTATCTTCAAAACGGAATGAAATGTAATATAACTCGGGAATTTAGCTCAGAATTTCACTGGCAACAATCTGAAATATGTCTCGTTTGCTGTAGACAAAGTGTGTGCTCTTAAAGCTGCGGGCTCCAACTGGGCATGTAGGTACCAAAAGACGTTGGGCATCATCAAAATTCTCAATGAAATCTCATATATACATGATGATCAACACGCGGGGCAATGTCTAGTTAGGCCTACATTGTTTAATCCTTTCAAAAATCGTTTTTAATCATCTAAATGTTGTCGTTTTCTTTGGAGGTTTTCAACAAGAAACACCTTGAAAAAGCCAGGACATTTTAGATTTCATATGATGAATCAAACACGAGTTCGAATTAAAACTCATGAGTTTTTTATTGTTTTAAACGAGTAAACGATCAGTAAGGTTGAGTCGCGACTTTCTTTGACACGGTCAAGTTCTCAAACACAATTTCACTTCCAATGCAAATTGGATTAAACATGTTAAAAAAGCCGGGCTATGGGGGGGGGGGGGGGGGGGGGGTCGATAAGGAGTCTATTAAAGTTCTTTCTAGTGATCTATGTGTTTTTGAATGATGATAAATAGTAGGCCAGGAGCACTGAGAGGGGTCCTTTGGGTTTCACTCATGTCAAAAGACGCTTTAAAGCTAGTGGATTAAATGAAACTGCATGTCGGGCGTAATTGTCGGGTCATATTATATGCGTTTCAGCCATCTGAATGTTAGGCCTACTCGCCTATAATGATCTTAAATTCAGACTAGAGCGGTTCTCGGGCTTCGCGGTTCGCGGGTTTTGCGGTTATCGGGTTGCATGGTTTTTGGTTGAGCGGTTTCGGTAGACATGTTTAATGTGGTTGGTACTTTAGGATCCCAGCGGAACCTGATTCGATGACTGTCACACTCACATTGTTAGCGATGTGTTGTTATAATGGATAGTTTGATTCTCGAAATGTCTCTAAACATTTGATTTGAAAATTATCCATCATTTCATTCATCAAAATAATAAACAAAAATAATAAAAATAAGCTTACTTAAAAACACCTTTTCGGCTAAATCACGATTATTTAATGTAAACTTATATTGGAGATAAAATTTGAAATGCGAACATCATTTGATACGTCAAATGTGTTGCGGTTTGATCAGTTCATACACATACTTTACACGTAGCTCAAAAAGTGAAATCATATCAAAAAAATCAAATCGGGACACATTTTATGGTGTCCGTCACTTTTTTAGGCTAAATTGACGGAATTTTTTTCTCCATCAAATTTGTTGCGGTTTGACCAGTTAGCTACACAGACTTTATACGTAGCTCATAAAGTGAAATCATATCTAAAAAATCAAATCGGGAGACATTTTATGGTGTCACTCATTTTTTAGGCTAAATTGCCGGATTTGTTTTCTCCGTCAAATATGTTGCGGTTTGACCGGTTAGCTACACAGACTTTATACGTAGCTCAAAATGTGAAATCATGTCCAAAAAGTCAAATCAGGACACATTTTATGGTGTCTGTCATTTTTTAGGCTAAATTGTCGGATTTGTTTTCTCCGTCAAATGTGTTGCAATATGACCGGCTAGCTACACAGACTTTATATGTAGCTCAAAATGTGAAATCATATCCAAAATATGAAATCGGGACACAATTCATGGTGTCCACCATTTTTTAGGCTAAATTGCCGGAATGTTTTTTCTCCGTCAAATGTGTTGCGTATTGACCCGTTAGCTACATACGCAGCTCAAAAAATGAAATCATATCCAAACAATGAAATCGGGACACATTTTATGGGGTCTGTCATTTTTTAGGCTAAATTGCCGGAATTATTTTTTCTCCGTCAAATGTGTTGCAGTTTGACCCGTTAGCTACACAGACTTTATACGAAACTCAAAATGTGAAATCAAATCCAAAAAATCAAATCGGGACACATTATTATGGTGTCCGTCATTTTTTAGGCTAAATTGCAAGATTTCTTTTTCTCCCAGTCAAATGTGTCGCGGTTTGACCCGTTAGCTACACAGACTTTATATGTAGCTCAAAAAGTGAAATCATATCCAAAAAATCAAATCGGGACACTTTTTATGGTGTCCGTCATTTTTTAGGCTAAATTGCCAGATTTTTTTTTCTCCGTCAAATGTGTTGCAGTATGACCGGCTAGCTACACAGACTTTATACGTAGCTCAAAATGTGTAATCATATCCAACAAATCAAATCGGGACACATTTCATGATGTCCGCCATTTTTTAGGCTAAATTGCCGGAATGTTTTTTTCTCCGTCAAATGTGTTGCGGTTTGACCTGTTAGCTACACAGACTTGATACGCAGCTCAAAATGTGAAATCATGTCCAAAAAATCAAATCAGGACACATTTTATGGTGTTTGTCATTTTTTAGGCTTAAATTGTCGGATTTTTTTTCTCTCCGTCAAATGTATTGCAGTATGACCGGCTAGCTACACAGACTTCATACGTAGCTCAAAATGTGAAATCATATCCAAAAAATCAAATTGGGACACATTTCAAGGTGTCCGCCATTTTTTAGGCTAAATTGCCGGAATGTTTTTTTCTCCGTCAAATGTGTTGCGGTTTGACCCGTTAGCTACACAGACTTTATACGCAGCTCAAAATGTGAAATCATGTCCAAAAAATCAAATCAGGACACATTTTATGGTGTCTGTCATTTTTTAGGCTAAATTGTCTGATTTTTTTTTCTCCGTCAAATGTGTTGCAGTATGACCGGCTAGCTACACAGACTTTATACGTATTACTCAAAATGTGAAATCATATCCAAAAAATCAAATCGGGACACATTTCATGGTGTCCGCCATTTTTTAGGCTAAATTGCCGGAATGTTTTTTTCTCCGTCAAATGTGTTGCGGTTTGACCCGTTAGCTACACAGACTTGATACGCAGCTCAAAATGTGAAATCATGTCCAAAAAATCAAATCAGGATACATTTTATGGTGTCTGTCATTTTTTAGGCTAAATTGTATGATTTTTTTTTCTCCGTCAAATGTGTTGCAGTATGACCGGCTAGCTACACAGACTTTATACATAGCTCAAAATGTGAAATCATATCCAAAAAATCAAATCAGGACACATTTTATGGTGTCTGTCATTTTTTAAGCTAAATTGTCAGATTTTTTTCTTCTCCGTCAAATATGTTGCGGTTTGACCGGTTAGCTACACAGACTTTATACATAGCTCAAAATGTGAAATCATATCCAAAAAATCAAATCAGGACACATTTTATGGTGTCTGTCATTTTTTAGGCTAAATTGTCAGATTTTTTTCTTCTCCGTCAAATATGTTGCGGTTTGACCGGTTAGCTACACAGACTTCATACGTAGCTCAAAATGTGAAAAAAATCCCAAAAATTCAAATCGGTACACATTTTATGGTGTCCATTCATTTCTTTAGGCTAAATTGCTGGACATTTTTTTTCTGCGTCAAATGTGTTGCAGTTTGACCCGTCCCTTATGAAAATCGCAATCAATTCTGCAACCTTGCGCAAGGTTAAATTTGGAAAAATACAACCTTGCGCAACCAGTTTGGTTGTTCTGAGAAGGTTGCGCAACCTTGAAGCAATCATCCACAACCTTTGTGCAACCTTGCGACAAACTTGTGCAACCTTACGCAACCGTGCGACAACCTGTGACAAACTTGTGCAACCTTACGCAACCGTGCGACAACCTTGTGAAACCTGGTACCACCTTGCTGCAATCACATTTTGGTGATTGCATGCATTTTCGTAAAGGGAATACAGTACACAGACTTTATAAGTAGCTCAAAATGTGAAATCATCCAAAAAATCACATCGGGACACATTTTATCATGGTATCCATCATTTTTAGACTAAGTCGATATCCCGGGGCCCATTTTGGGACCCGAGATTCCCAAAATGTCTCTAAACATTTGATTCTGGAATTATCCATCATTTCGATCATTCATCAAAATAAAAAAAATAAAAAATAATAATAAGCTTATTTTAAAAAAAAATTGTCGGCTAAATCACGATTATTTAATGCACATTTAATGTGGAGATTCATTTGAAATTGATTTATTTTGTATTTAATCTGTGCATTATTTTTACTCTTTCGCTAAAATGTGATTCTTCGCCGGGTATTTTCATTTTCGTAACTGATGTAAGCTCTAGTTTCGATAGATTGGTACCAAATCTATAATTTGGGTATCGGGTAAAAGTACTATGTTGGAAGGGAATCATTTTTATGGCCCACTTGGTCCCACCGTCCATGGACTCACTCACATTTTTGGAGACTCAAACTTGTCCTTTTATGTTCTCTTTGGAATTCATGACATTGCTATGAAACTAAGAGCTAGCAAAAGTGGTTCAGAAAAGTCGCATTGGATCTTTTTATTTATGACTAGCAAGTAAACAACTGTGGTATTATATTAATACAAAATCCTGAGAGTGGTATATACGTACTAGTCTCAGACAAAATCTTCGTCGGCCATCTTAAAAAACAATAATCACATTGGTAATTTTGTTTTTCTGTGTAAGCATGTAAGGCTACCGGATTGAATTTCATCCGAATAATAGATGCATATGGGTCAAGAAACAGGTGAGCACTCATTTTTTTAAGTTAAACCTGTCCGATATGTCCGTGAAAAACCGAATTTAGACATTAATTATTATGTTAAAATTAGTCACATGATAGCCTTGTCTTTTTGGTATGGTTCCCCCTTATTCATTTGCCTGAAGAAGTACTGAAAAGGACTACGTGAGCTCATGGTATCAATGAACTCACGCCAGCCGATTTGCTTGAATTATAATTGACTATAACTATCCGCATTCATTAACGTAGGCAAATAACCTTATAAATAGCGTATAAATGACAACAAACACCAACATATTATGCCAGTGAGAAGAATGAGAGGAAAATGATTGATGAAATACAATAAATACAAACACAAACCACATTTTAATTCCATGTAATTCGGGGTCTACTTCTTTATGCGTAGAAACTATCGTAGGGGCGCATCACTATACATCCTAACACATATACCTAAATGTGAAACAGAGAACGTGCCTTGGTTACGGCCCAAAAACATCTTAGTAACGCCTAATTCTGGACCTCAAAAATATGCTCATGCAGTAGGTATCAATATAATACACAACTTATCAAAATTTCCTTCAACCAACGTCCTTACTTTTCAAGATTCTTGTGCCACAAAAAATACGATAAAAAGCCACGATAAAAGGCAGTAACTGGTCCGTGATAACACAACACATACGGACAAAAAACCCTAAAAATGGCTACAAATGGAGATGATCAGAATCATGCTACCAAACACAGTATTCGAGACTTGTAGTCATCTCATAATAATTGTGAAATGAAAAGATTTTAAAATCGATAATAATGCTTAATTTTCCACTATCTACAGGGTAAACAATACGAGCGGACCTATATAGACTTTTCAGTAATCTAGTCAAAGGCCCTCGGGGAGAAATTTTCTTTAAAAAGCGCATCACGCGCACCTTCGCACCGTTAGAACATGCAATTTTGAAATTTCACGTTTTGACCATGTTTCTTGTGGAGGCCGTATCTTCAAAACGGAAGCATGAAATGTAATATAACTCGGGAATTTAGCTCAGAATTTCACTGGCAACAATCTGAAATATGTCTCGTTTGCTGTAGACAAAGTGTGTGCTCTTAAAGGGTATACACCACCAATGCACTATGGGATAGCACGTCCGGTAAAAGTTTATCACAGCAATAGTTCCTTTTTGCGGTACAAATTGCGAGATTTTGACATACTTTTTTCAATTATATCTATTAGTTTTGGGTATTACACATTTTTATGAGTGTGCACAGTACATATTTCCAAAAAAATCGCACTAGTTTGAACATTTTAAAGTTTTAAACGACTGAAATCGGCGGAAGGTCCGTCCTGGGTTTTGGGGCGTAAATAAAGGGCCGAAATCGCTACATCAAATTCATCGCATAATATTGAAAAATCTAGTCCGACACTTTGCTATTTCCTTTTGATATGTTTTGCGGACATCCCTTAGGAATAATCTCTGTAAATGTCATATAAGGATGTATGGGATAACTCCAGTTAGAGCCGATTGTTTGACCCCTACTTTGCACGTAGCGTCTATGGGGAGTGCATTGGTGGTGTATACCCTCAAGGTAAGGCAAAATGCAGCCATATTTTTGGTCTAATATAAAAATAGTGTTTTCATAGAATATGATGGTAAAGAAAAGGAAAGGGGGCGTGACCTGAATTCTTGCATTATTAAGCATGTTTCAGGTGTTGGTCCAACATGTATTGTGTGTGTGTGCTTCGCTAGTACAGTGTACATTGGTGTTATAATGCATTGAATGGGAGCCGTGGGTTCACAATTGGTGAAGATAATATGGGACAAAAAGGTCCCGTATTACCCACACCTACCCTACTTTTTTGGTTTTTTGTTGTTGTAGCAATGTACCTTGTTTGTACCAATGTACTTCATGCATTATTATCTCTTAAATGTATTACTGGACCATTATTTATGGTTTTTAACAGTTACTCTTTAAATAAATATGTCAAATAACTTTTCATACCAAAACAATGTCCTCAAAACAATGTCCCATATTACCTTCACGTGTAGGTAAGATGGGACATTTATGATGACGTCAGTATTTGATAATAACAGCCAAACCAAACATAGAATGACTCTGTTTTTTATTACAATAAAGGTTTATAAATGTAGATTACAAATAACAAACTTTGCTTAAATTTGAGTCAGATATTTTGTATTTTAATTATGCAAATGTCTTAAAGGTCCCGTATTACCCACACCTACCTTATAGGCTGATCTTCGACCAGCAAAAATATAATCGCCCGGACTTAAATTACAGGGGGACTATATTAGGGAGCGTTCATAGTGGTGGGGGCGCTGGATAATTTTATTTTTGGCACATCAACACTTTTTGACCTCCCCCTCTTGCTATGCCTAATTTTTGTTGACCCCCCCCCTTTTCTTGATAAATGGACCCGAAACTTTATAAATGTAGATTACAAATAACAAACTTTGCTTAAATTTGAGTCAGATATTTTGTATTTTAATTATGCAAATGTCTTAAAGGTCCCGTATTACCCACACCTACCTTATAGGCTGATCTTCGACCAGCAAAAATATAATCGCCCGGACTTAAATTACAGGGGGACTATATTAGGGAGCGTTCATAGTGGTGGGGGCGCTGGATAATTTTATTTTTGGCACATCAACACTTTTTGACCTCCCCCTCTTGCTATGCCTAATTTTTGTTGACCCCCCCTTTTCTTGATAAATGGACCCGAAACTTTTTGACACCCCCCTCCCCCCCCCTCCCCCCCCCCCCCCCCCCTTAACTGAACATTTCTCTGACCTGTTGTCAAGGTCAAGAAACATAGTTAATAATATAGTTATCCTGTTATAACAGAATTACTCCTACTATTTTACATTAAGACCTTATTGCTGTGATTTACTAGAGGATATTCTCAATTTTATCAGAAATATATCAAAGAAATATATATACCGGTAGGGGAGACAGCGGGAGAGTTGAGCCACACGGAGAGTTGAGCCACCCCCTATAACTCGAAAAGTAGTAACTTACTAAAATTTATATTGGCATAATATTGTTATATAGCATCAATAAGACGGTACTCCAATAAGACATTCTTAGTGTTGAACTCTACTGTCATGTGTGCTCAGTATAAAAGATACCTAAAATTTTTATTAAAAAAAAAAAATCACTTTTGAGTGAAAAATAGAAAAAATAAATGTTTTGTCTTTTTTCCCATAGCAAGACTTAGACTATAATAGCGGTAATTTGTGTATTGAAGGGGGTATAAATGACCATTATTTTAGAGAACTATTGTAAACTACCAAAAGTTCTACACCGGACAGGATTGGGTTATTTACAAAATGGTCACCATGAGGAGAGTTGAGCCATTGGTCATGGGGAGAGTTGAGGCTTGAGCATAGGGAAAACATGTAGTAACATTTTGATTTTTGGACTAAAGGTGAAAAATGTATAATAAATGGTGGCTCATCTCTCCCATACTGTAGGGAGAGTTGAGCCACTTTACCAATTGTTTTCAAACCTTTTATATAAATAAGCCTTAACTGCTATCCCAACTGTTATTGTTTCACAACGAAAACAACACTCTAAAGTTTTACTTACACTAATTTTATACAGGTTTGTACTTTTCTTCCGCATATGGTGAAACAAAATATTAAAAAATGGCTCAACTCTCCCGCATCTCCCCTACATACTATTCTATTTTGTACATGGGCACAGCTTGGAGGGCAGAAGATACAGAATCTGGAGCGAGTCAGGACTCACACATCTTTACCAATGGGATGTAATCAGGGCTGGGGTCTCCATTCCTTCAAAAGACTTGCGTGTGTAGCGCAAATTCTTTTAGTCTGTTTTTTTTTCTTCATTTAGGCCTAGGCCTACATGAAACTGGCCATTTTCAGAAATGTGCTTTAGATGATATTCCTTAACCTGCGTGCGCGCTATAAAAATTCTATACTACATTTGGTTTCAATTCCCACTGATTGATGTTTTGAAATGGGATGTAACAGTACGAGGGCCAGATCGCATTTGACCTTTGACATTAACATTTACGCAGTACAAGACGCGCTGCGGTATCATGTCGTAACCGGGCTACCTTAAGTGAAGTAATTGATTCTCCCTTTTTGGGATCGCAAAAAGTGACACATTTCAGAAAAAGTACTCCGCCCACTTCCTTTGTATATTGTTATGTCAATAAAACCAACGGGCGAAAAGTCAATACACCAAATGACCTAAGATAAGGTGCAGTGGTTTCGGAATGTTGTAGATACAGACAGGCAATATTTTTTACTAGTGAGTTTAAAAAACTGAGAAAACCACCCAAAATGGGTTGAAGTTAACACTTTCCACGCGGCAATTAGTTATGACATTAAACAAAACAGATTTTTCAGAAACCTTTCCCAATTTTAAAAGTATACCTCAAGGATAACATAACCAAGACTAGGTATGTTTGTACTTCTTTCAACTAAAATTCTTTCAATGCGTTTCTCATAGTGATTCTAAATAGGGTATTGAAAGTCAATACAATATTTTGTTTTTTAAACATTTTGTGACATTTCTGAATGTCGTCTGCAGACGCCTGCCGCGTGGAAAGTGTTAGGAAGTGACGTACATGAGGTGGGGTAGGCGGGGTGATGACGTGTGTTCCGGTTTTTAGGATCGAGATAGGTGTGATGTGACATGAAATATAAATAAATTCAATTTGAGTAAAGTAGGACTAATTGGAGGATTAAAATTATATTAAAAAACTTTTTTTTTTTTTTTTTTTTTTTTTTTTTTTAAAGAAAAGATTTGCATATAGGCTGCCCAAAAAAGTTACTTTGAAAAAAGAAAATGTGTAATTAATGATTTTCTTTTCGAGATATGGACGATTATGTAAAATTTTCTCCATAGAGCTGTGTATAAAAGCTCATTTTCTCCACACCACTGTATTTTAATGCAAGATCCTGCGACATTGTCACTTCTCGGACACGTGCCCTAGGCACCAATGATTGTTTTAAACGATTTAAAGTTTAACATGTTTTTTTTATCGAAATGGCAGAAATATAAGGCTTTCATTTTCGCTTTTTTTAAATATCAAAAATACAATTTTAAAAGAATTACAAGCCAATGAGAAGAAAAAAAAGATTTTGAATTCAAGTTTTTGAATTTTGAATTCCACCCATCCTGGTAATTAAAGATATGCTTACTTCCACCCCCCCCCCCCTGTAATTTAAGTTCTGTTTACTTCCACACCACCCCTCTCCCCCCCCCCCCCACACCACCCCTCTCTCCTCCCGTAATTCAAGTTCTGATTAATTCCACCCCCCCCCCCCGCTCTATTCGCCACCGCTGACATAATTCAAGTCTGCGTATTTCCATACTCCTCCCGGCCATCATGCCATGTCGTAACCGGGCTACCTTAAGTGAAGTAATTGATTCTCCCTTTTTGGGATCGCAAAAAGTGACACATTTCAGAAAAAGTACTCCGCCCACTTCCTTTGTATATTGTTATGTCAATAAAACCAACGGGCGAAAAGTCAATACACCAAATGACCTAAGATAAGGTGCAGTGGTTTCGGAATGTTGTAGATACAGACAGGCAATATTTTTTACTAGTGAGTTTAAAAAACTGAGAAAACCACCCAAAATGGGTTGAAGTTAACACTTTCCACGCGGCAATTAGTTATGACATTAAACAAAACAGATTTTTCAGAAACCTTTCCCAATTTTAAAAGTATACCTCAAGGATAACATAACCAAGACTAGGTATGTTTGTACTTCTTTCAACTAAAATTCTTTCAATGCGTTTCTCATAGTGATTCTAAATAGGGTATTGAAAGTCAATACAATATTTTGTTTTTTAAACATTTTGTGACATTTCTGAATGTCGTCTGCAGACGCCTGCCGCGTGGAAAGTGTTAGGAAGTGACGTACATGAGGTGGGGTAGGCGGGGTGATGACGTGTGTTCCGGTTTTTAGGATCGAGATAGGTGTGATGTGACATGAAATATAAATAAATTCAATTTGAGTAAAGTAGGACTAATTGGAGGATTAAAATTATATTAAAAAACTTTTTTTTTTTTTTTTTTTTTTTTTTTTTTTAAAGAAAAGATTTGCATATAGGCTGCCCAAAAAAGTTACTTTGAAAAAAGAAAATGTGTAATTAATGATTTTCTTTTCGAGATATGGACGATTATGTAAAATTTTCTCCATAGAGCTGTGTATAAAAGCTCATTTTCTCCACACCACTGTATTTTAATGCAAGATCCTGCGACATTGTCACTTCTCGGACACGTGCCCTAGGCACCAATGATTGTTTTAAACGATTTAAAGTTTAACATGTTTTTTTTATCGAAATGGCAGAAATATAAGGCTTTCATTTTCGCTTTTTTTAAATATCAAAAATACAATTTTAAAAGAATTACAAGCCAATGAGAAGAAAAAAAAGATTTTGAATTCAAGTTTTTGAATTTTGAATTCCACCCATCCTGGTAATTAAAGATATGCTTACTTCCACCCCCCCCCCCTGTAATTTAAGTTCTGTTTACTTCCACACCACCCCTCTCCCCCCCCCCCCCCACACCACCCCTCTCTCCTCCCGTAATTCAAGTTCTGATTAATTCCACCCCCCCCCCCCGCTCTATTCGCCACCGCTGACATAATTCAAGTCTGCGTATTTCCATACTCCTCCCGGCCATCATGCCATGTCGTAACCGGGCTACCTTAAGTGAAGTAATTGATTCTCCCTTTTTGGGATCGCAAAAAGTGACACATTTCAGAAAAAGTACTCCGCCCACTTCCTTTGTATATTGTTATGTCAATAAAACCAACGGGCGAAAAGTCAATACACCAAATGACCTAAGATAAGGTGCAGTGGTTTCGGAATGATTGTGGATTTTGGCGACGTCAAAACCGAAACATGCTTATTAAAATCAGATTCGGTTTTACTTCAATTATATTAACTTTAAAACAAATCCAATATAATCATATGTGAAATATCGACATAGGTTGCAATACATTGGATGTGAAAGCCGAAAAAATGATAATATATAAGGAAAAAACAACTTTTTTTACCATCGTTTTGGCGTCATTTTATCCGAAATTAGCCTAATCCCAGCGCAAATTTTCGCATATAAATCCTCAGAACTTCGGTAATTGTGATCGACCATTTCTGCAAATTGACTCAAATGAAGGTTTTAACTAAAACTTTAGATTTATCTTACTTTGGATGTATGGAATGCGTGCGACATACCTTGTCGCGAAACGTTTACCACTTGAAAAATCAGTACCCGAAAGTTACATGACCCCCCCTATATTTTACCCAACCCCCCCCTCCACCATAAATAATGAACGGTCCCTTAGATGGGTTAACACTCGAAATCATAAATCGAGTAGGATGATGACGGACACTTTCCGTAATTTTGATCGAAATGCAGATATTTCAAAATTTAAACATGAACATTGTTTGAAATTATTCATTTGGACCCGGACTCAACGATGACTTCACTGGTAACCAATTGCAACAACATACAAATTTTGAAATCAATCCAATCCTAAATGTTTATTTTGTTCACCACTTAGAGAAATCCTAAATCGATTAATGACGAACACTTTTTCATATTCAAAATTTGAACATAAAACATTGTTTGAAATGAATCATTTGGACTCACCGATGACTTTGATATCACTTGTAACCAATTGCAACAACAATTTTTTGGATAAATCTACGGTAATCCAAAATTTTGATTTTAATTTTGTTCACCACTTAAAGAAATCCTAAATCGATTAAATTAAAAATGACGCGTACGGACACTTTTTCATATTTTTGATTAAAATGCAAATTTTTCACAATTTGAACACGAAACATAGTTTGAAATGAATCATTTGGACTCACCGATGATTTTGATATAATTTGTAACCAATTGCAACAACAAAATTGAGATAAATCCACAATAATTTGATGGGTTAACACTAGAATCCTAAATCGAGTGAGATCATGGACACTTTTCGGTAATTTTGATAAAAATGCACATTTCAAAATTTTTAACAAGAATATTTGTTTGAAATGATTCATTTGGACTCACCGCTGACTTTGATATCACTTATAACCAATTGCAACAAAAGAAAGTTGAGATAAATCCACAATTTTGATGCGGTTAACACTAAAATCCTAAATCGAGTGAGATCACGGACACTTTTCGGTAATTTTGATCAAAATGTACATTTCAAAATTTTAACAAGAATAATTGTTTGAAATGATTCATTTGGACTCACCGCTGACTTTGATATCACTTATAACCAATTGCAACAAGAAATTTTGAGATAAATCCACAATTTTGATGGGTTAACACCAGAATCCTAAATCGAGTGAGATCACGGACACTTTTCGGTAATTTTGATCAAAATGCACATTTCAACATTTTAACAAGAATATTTGTTTGAAATGATTCATTTGGACTCACCGATGACTTTGATATCACTTATATTTATAACCAATTGCAAAAAAAAAAATTGAGATCTATCCAAAATATTGATACATTTTGTTTTATGATGGACACTTTTTCATATTTTTGATGAAAATGTAAATTTTTCAAAATTTGAACATAAAACATTGTTTGAAATGAATCATTTGGACTCACCGATGACTTTGATATCACTTGTAACCAATTGCAACAACAAATTGAGATAAATCCACAATATTTTGATGGGTTAACACTAGAATCCTAAATCCAGTGAGATCACGGACACTTTTCATCATTTAATTTTGATCAAAATATAACCAATTGCAACAACAAAAAGTTGAGATAAATCCACAATTTTGATGCGGTTAACACTGCAATTCCAATGCATTTTCATTGTGATTCCAATTACAATTACGAACTCTATAACCTATCCCCAAAGCTCGTACCCAGAGATATGCCAGAAGTCCCATCCCGTACATGGTCAGGTTGTGGATGGAATGCAGAAGCTTCGAAAGTTTAAGGGTGTATGGTATATTATCACTATATATTGAGTGCAACTCTGTATAATCGTTGGCTGTTGCCTTTAATTGCTTGCCTTTTTATTTGTAATATATTTATTTGTATATAATTGGTGTCATTTGTATGTATTTAATTGTTTTTATTGTAAGATTGTATGCAATTCAGCCTTTGGCTGCTATCCACATTTATTTAATAAACCTTGAATTCATTATTAATTAATTATTTTTCTTATTTCAATTAATTTTCTTCAGAATTCAAGATAACAAAGATAACATTAACAATTGCCATTAGGCAAAAAAGAAAAAGAAGTTGACTTGTCCTTTCAGGGCCAGAGTCTGGGTGGCTTTATTGTTTTTTCTATTCACAAAAACACGACAAAACTTGATTAAAACAATGTTTAAATATAAAAATTATTTGAATAAAATATTAAATTGTTAAATTAAATTAAAAAACACCAATATAAAATATTGTTGACCATTGGAACACTTGCACACACAACTCCTATGACCAGATAGGTGTGAAGTAGGTGCTATTGTATTCATGCAGTCATGGTGAAATACACTGTCAAGTACCTATTCAATAAGAGCATGCAGTTAGGTACACTACTTAGAAATCAATAGCGTAACAATAGAGTCTTCCACCAATTCCCACACTGTCACACACAGATAAGTTTCTGTGTTCTGCAAGTTTTTTTAAACTCCAGATATCTATAGAGTAAAAAAAAACTGCACTAAAGTGGAAATCCATTTTGTTTTCAAAACCATTTTTTATTTTGAAACTTTTTAAATGTGGCAAGAATGACATACTTGCTCCTAATATAACTTTGTGTGAAAAATGGAGTTGATCACATGTTCTGTTTGTCTTTGGTGACCGTGACCCTTGCCGAACACTACAATTTACATGTTTGACCACTAACCAGGGGTCGCATTCTGACGCGTCTGCACATCCTGGACCTCTCACTTTCTTGTTGTGACGCGTCAGGTTTCAAATTGGAAAGACTTGCGGGTCCCAATCAAAATTGAAGGGAACCTTAAATTTGATTAAGAACATGTCCATGATAATTTGATTAAAAACATGTACATTTGGTTGTAGTTATAAGGCTAAATGATTTCAACTAATACATTTTGTACTATCAAACCATCAAACTAGCCATGTAATATGGTTAACAATATGGTTAAGTTTTCAGTCTTTGGTATAATACTGTAGTCATGGTCCTGAAGCTGAGTTATGTAAATTTTACCTTTTCTGGTCTCTGTGACCATCCTATTAAAATCCTATAAATTGGGGTTGGTGTTCAGCCTCCAAATGAACACCGGCCAGGCATGGAAATCTTGAGTCTGTAGACTGACCGTGACTTATTGCATGCGCCTGCATAAATCTTTCCCCTGCATAAATCTTTCCCCTTCCTAAATTATTCATAACATTGGTAGTGTGTAAATAGGTCATTCCTCAAAAGGTCAAGCAGGGGGCAATGTACTTTTATGATTATGAGGGGTATTTTTTGAGCAAATTCTGCCAAAAGTAGCACTCATACGGACTAGTATATTTGCCATAGGCCAGCTATTTTGTGAAAAAATAAGATGCTAATCACCCTTAGTCCCATGTATTTTGAGCCCTGTATTCAAATATGTTAATAATCCATGAGTACATTAGATTTATAAAAAAGCTCTTTATATATTGCCCAGGAGACAAAATATAGAGTTTATAAGTACATGTATATACCGGGTAATACCCCCTTTACATGTATGTCACAGAGGTAAGGTAACCGAGACTCGCACTCAAAACCTCATAGGTCAATAGTATAACATCCACTGATGAGTTTTGTTTTTGAGACCTATCGACCCAAGACCGATAAGAGTTGAGTTACACCTGTGACGTAGTCAAGCGTGATCTGTAATTTTGTATACAGTTCATCCCACACTAAAAAAGAAACACTGTCAATGATTGGTTCAATTATTTCGAGGGTTTACCGTTTAGTGCAACAAATGGCTATCTGCATGTCGGTCATTTTGAGAAAAAGTGAATTACAGATTTGTACCCATCATTATCACCTATTGGTTTTAACAAGTATAAAGAAATGCTATTCAAACCTTTTTGATTAGATGAAGTTAATATTTTCTCATAATTACAATGTAGCATTTTGATACCAAAATCTCATTTTTGCCAAAAATGCAGATAGCCCTTTGTTGCACTTAACCCTCGATTTGATATATTTTTCCCTGGACAATAATTAATGACTTGCACATTATATTTTTTCTGAACATCTCCATTGAATAAAACATTTGAATCACCATTTTTTCGACGTTTATTCGAACAGTAAATTATATGATCAATTATTTTCTTGTGTCAGATGGCTGACAGCAAAATTGTTAACTTTATTTGTTGGCTCTTTTCACTTCATTCTTTTCGTCCAACGTCTAACTTTCATTTGATTCATCCAATTCCAACATGATTATATAGGCTTTTAAAGATTCCCCCGAGCAACTCGCTTGAGCCTGGGCCCTTCAGGGTCCAAGCATGTGTCCGTATGGACCGACCGGTTAAACAAACAAAACCAACAAAAATAAACCAAAAATTATGCATGTTATTTTCATTTAAATATTTCATTCATTTAAGATTTTGATCTCATTTTCCTTCCAAATACTTGGTTTAACCTACAATCTGAACAGTTATGTTTCTCCTAAAGCATTCAAAGAATCAAATAAATACTTGATTTCAGATGATTTATAGGTTACATACTTGCATTGTATCACATTGATAAATCTCTAGGGTAAAGTCGCCAGCTTTCGGTCAGCGCCTATTTTCGGTCACTTCACCCAAATCGTGTAATTGCATTTTTTAGTTGAAACGACGAGGTCATTTTCATTACACGATTTGGGCGAAGTGAACAATCTGAACAGTTATGTTTCTCCTAAAGCATTCAAAGAATCAAATAAATACTTGATTTCAGATGATTTGTAGGTTACATACTTGCATTGTATCACATTGATAAATCTCTAGGGTAAAGTCGCCAGTTTTCGGTCAGCGCCTATTTTCAGTCACTTCGCCCAAATCGTGTAATTGCATTTTTTTAGTCGTCAGTTTATAAAACGACGAGGTCATTTTCATTACACGATTTGGGCGAAAGTGACTGAAAATAGGCACTGACTGAAAACTGGCGACTTTGCCCTACCTCACACAAACAGAGAAAATAATATGTTGTTCAGAACATATTTTCAGCTTTATAATTTTCATTAAATGTACAGAGCAATATTTCAATGAACATCCCAACATTTTGAATATATTTAACAGATGTACTATAATTATTAAAATAAGATAGTGAATGAACTTTAGAAGTGTCTCATTGTTTTTAATGTTATTTGATAAAATATGGAAATGAAACAAAACAAATTAAAAAATGATAACCCATTTACTAAAATGTTTTGTTTTCATTTTTTTATTTGTGTTTGTCATAAATCAACACAGGATCTTATCATCTTGATCTTGATCTTGTCTTGTCTGGATCCTGAAAAAACAAAACAATCAAAATCAGTATGGTAGATTTGAGGTGTGTGAATGTCCTATGCATATCAATTACATACTGAATAAATTGGTGTATTGCAATAATATATTCCACAATATTTGCCAACCGTGTGAGAAAATCCTGGGCATTCAATAACCAAATTTCCAACAGTCCAATCTCAACCGACAAAATCACAATATAAACGGTGCCAATCTCAACCGACAAAATCACAAAAACAGTGCCAATCTCAACCGACAGTGGCAAATCTTAACTGACATGACTGATTGAGTCTAATTTTGAGGGCAATTGCCCTCGCCCCCACCTCCTGGCTACGATGTATTCAAATTCTCCGAGATGGTCCGAACACTGATGCTTATGAACGTAAAAAAACCCGCTTTAGTTGACTGAAGGTCCATATTTCTGTAAAAAGGTCCACTTTGGCCAACCCCCCCAACCACCAATTCTCTCCCCTGGTAATAAAAAAGATCCAACTTATAGAACATAATTTGCCCATGACAAAAATCCTAGTTATGTGCCTGGATTTATGACGTAGCATTCCGCAGTTGTGCCGGGTGGAAAGTAAAGCTGCGAACATACTCCACCTACGTTCCAATGCTTGCGCTCTCATGCGCAACACAGCTTACGAAAAGGTCGAAGCAACGCTTGATCAGCAAAGCGTTTTCCAATTAATCAACGCTTTTTTGAGAGAGCGGTGAACGCTCTACATCCAACGCTCATGTTCAAACCGGCCACTGGTCAACTTGATAGCGTTGCACTGAGCGTAAAAAGTATGATAACAGCGCTGGCCCGACGCTAACGTGTAGCGTGGTGTGGTAGAGCATTGGTACATTTGTGACGAGCGTAGCAGCCGCAGCGTACAGTGGCAACGCTACCGCACAGCGTTTGGAGCGTAGGTTGAGTATGTTCGCAGCTTTAGTCTTTTCGAAGATGTGTACTTGGTACTTGGTTGGATATCCTCCGTAGTACTCCGCAGGGAAGTTTTAACAGGAGGTGGGTGGTCACAGGGGGATTAAGGTTGGGGGATGCTCTGCTTGAAGGAGGTTTTTGAGGGCAGGTTGATGGTGGATTGGGGGAGTTTGTTCCAGTCGGTGATTGTACGCGGAAAGAAGGAGTTGGTAAATGGAGCCAGTCTGGTGGTGTACAGTTTGAATTGTTGGTCGTGTCCTCTTCGTTCGCGGTCTGTTTTCGGGGCGATGTATGTCTTGGAAATGTCGAGCTGGTCGTGGTGGATCTTGTACAGACAAGTCAGTCTATGTGCTCTTCTGCGGTCTTGTAGGCTGGTCCAGTTAAGGCTGTTTAGCATGTCTGTAACGCTAGCTTCATGTGAGTAGTTTTTTGTGGTGAAGCGTGCTGCTCTACGTTGGACTTTGTGTCACAGTACGCAAGAGTTTCGAAGAGTTTTGGTTGTTTCGAAACACTTTTTTTTCAAGTTTATAATTTATAGATTAATTTTGCTATTGTTTTCTATAAGAGTCAAAAGTGTGGTTTAGTTAGTACCATAAAGTGTATTTTACATCGGAAATATGGTGTTTGCAAAATGAAAAAATAACACCTAGCATTTTGGTGCAGAAATCCTATTTATTATTTTAGATACGACCTGATCAGCGTTTCATATTATTACAATAGCACTGTTTCATGCAAGAAAATAAGTTTGGTCCACAAATAAACTTGATTTTATTCATTTCATATGGATTTTAGGGACTGGATTGTTTCTAGTGTTTGTTTGTTTTGCAAATTGTTCACCATGTAAAAATTTGCAAAGCTGCCGAATTTTGAGGTTTTTTCGTAATTCGAACGCGAACTTTCGCAGCAAATTTGATGATCATTTGCAACTTTTAATTTAGGGGAAATGCGGAATAAGGTTAGGATTAATGATATCCGATACTTTATGAAATTTGGTGTAGCCTACTTGCGTTAGTGGGCCAAGTCGGTCAATGGGCCGAGTCGGTCAATGGGCCCAGTCGGTAATAGGCCCAGTCGGTATGGGCCGGGTTGGTAAATGGGCCGAGTTGACTCGCATTCGTTAGTTAGTTGGCCCTTTTAAGAAAGCTGAACTAATCGGATCATGGCCTAAAAATGATAAATAAGCTGCCTGGCCCAGGCCCCTGGCCTTTACAATTACAACTTGGCCCAACTTTGGCCTAGACCTACTTAACTTTTCAATTGAACTATATGGTATGTAGCCTTCGCTGGGAATCGGTTGTACGTAGGATCCACTTAAGTTGTCCCAACCGGTTAAAACACTAGTCTTGCAAAAAAATGGTATTGAACCACAAAATTGAAGTTTCAGTTTTGAATAGGCCCTGTAGGCTGTAGGTTGTACATAGTAATTACTTCTCAAAAATGTATCTTTGCATACATTTCGCACGCTTCCCGCAAACTTGCTGCGTACCATTTGCAGATGCAAAAAATTGCATGACAAAAGCCTTGCCCGAGCATTTTGCTTGAGCACGGTACCTTCAGGACCCAAGCGTGTGTCCGTATGGACCGACCGTGTAAACAAACAAACAAAAGCGAATATTTGGAATATTCGGCATAATATTACGCACATGCCGAATGTTTGCAAATTACAACGAATCAAAACAAAGCGTGTGGTGCACGCATTGAATGGTGTGCGCAAAGTGCATTAGACATTGTCAATGCAACCTGCATATTTTAGGGATGGCATTTAAAGAGGTCCAGGACCTCTTGGAGCGCGTTCCCTCTGTGCCTGTTTGATACCAGGACGTAGACTCGATGCTACATCGAGTCTACTTCCAAGCCTAGTGGGAATGCGCAATAAGGGGGTTCGACCCTACATCCACAAATAATTGAGGTCACTAAAAAACAGACAACCAAGATGCGTGCTACAACTTACTGTA